>VONZ01000343.1:547500-739526 GCA_012976165.1 Labeo catla
AATAACTACTATAAGAATCATGGTAACCCACTAGTAATGACTCAAGTGTTATTACATCCTTCTAAAGGAATTATCTTAAAGTATACTATTTAGAAATTCACCAAAATCTCGAAAGCGTGAAATGACTTTAGTGTTTGCTGTAAACATTAGGGATGGAACAAGCAACTTTCATAAACATTTATTCACTTTATAATTATTTATTAAGTGTCTGGTACCATTCTTATTTATTGTGACAGGTTTACACTAACATCAAACCATGTGATGCCTGAACCAAGGGGGAAAAAAAAGAACAAAATTTGGGTTCCAGCATATTTAATCTCTGTAATGCCTTTTTGTACTTGTATCCCAGTCAACTCAAAAAAACCACAAATGTTCTTTAAGAAGCTTCTCTGTCCTATTTTCTTGCTGTCACCAAATTGGGCTTTTGTAGGTTAACCAGTCTCTCTCAGTATTTTGTGTGTGTCCTCCATCTGCTGTGGTTTACTGAGTAGTGACTATAACCAAGACTCATTAAAGCTATGTAGGATCTCCATCTCCAGGATTGGTTATTTTCATTTAAAAAATACAATTTAAATACCTTTTAATCTCAAACGCTGGTGTTGTCTTACTCTCCCTGAACTCTGTGTATTCTAGCTCAAGACAGTTAGGGTATGTTGAAAAACTCTCTCTCCCTCAAGTTCAAAAATCATTTTAAAATCATCCTACATCGCTGCAGAAGTACTGACCCAGTCTTTGCAAAGTGAACATGCAAAGAAGATCAAACACCCTTAACAAAAATGGTAAAACAGCGATATAGGACGATTCTGAAGTTGAGGGAGAAAATACTTTGACATACCCTAACTGTCTTGAGCTAGAATACACAGAGTTCAGGGTTAGAGTAAGACAACACCAGCATTTGAGATTGAACTTAAGTTTATAAATTGTATTATTTTTATGAAAATAACCAATCATTTAGCTAGTTAAGACCATTCTTCCTCGGCTGGGATCGTTTACAACCACATTTGGGACCTTTTGAAGACGCATTTAAAATTCACTATGTACAGGAAAGCAGATGAACCTGGCATAATATGAACACAATGTGCTGAACTTCACATTATTGAGACTTTGTGCAATGCATTTATATTCTGGCCATATCTGCTTGCCTAATTTCACCCATTAAGTCATGTTAAGCATTTTCTATAAGCATTTTTTATGAGGGAAGAAACTAGAAATTTAGTGCAACTGTAGCGCGTGTTTAGAATATACAATTTAAAACAACTCCAGCTGATATACAGTACATGTCAACCAATGTCATATGAATCATATGTAACCTGATGTTGTCTTGATTATGATATGATGCTTTGTGTAAATGTATTAATCAAGGTTTAAAAGGGTCATTTGGGTGCATGGGTTTGAACTTAAATGTGTGCTGGCAGTGTGTGTACACAACCACCTTATAATAAAAATTAAAAGCTGTTCACAGATTCTTGGCAAAATGAGGTAGCTTTGCACAGGCCACTTCTACCACTAAATAATCTGTAGTGTTAAAGGAGAAGTCCACTTCCAAAACAAAGATTCACATATAATGTACTCACCCCCTTGTCATCCAAGATGTTCATGTCTTTCTTTCTTCAGTCGTAAAAGAAATCATGTTTTTTGAGGAAAACTTTTCTGCATTTTTCTCCATATAATCGACTGATATGGTGCCCCGATTTTGAACTTCCAAAATGCCGTTTAAATGCAGCTTCAAACGATCCCAAATGCGGTTGTAAACGATCCCAGCCGAGGAAGGATTTTATCTAGTGAATCTGTTATTTTCATTAAAAAAAAAAAATTTAAATACTTTTTAATCTCAAACGCTCGTCTTGCCTTCCTCTGCCTGAACTCTGTGTATTCTGACTCAAGACAGTTAGGGTATGTCAAAAAACTCCAATCGTATTTTCTCCCTCAACTTCAAAAATCATTTTAAAATCATCCTACATCGCTGCAGAAGTACTGACCCAGTCTTTGCAAAGTGAACATGCAAAGAAGATCAAACACCCTTAACAGCGATATAGGACGATTTTGAGCATGAGATGGGAGTTTTTCGACATACCCTAACTGTCATGAACCAGAACAGTCCAGGCAGAGTAATACAAGACGAACGTTTGGCATTAAAAAGTATATAAATTGTATTATTTTTATTAAAATAACCGATCGTTACACTAGATATGACCCTCTTTTCTTGACTGGGATCGTTTACAACCGCATTTGAAGCCGCATTTAAACTGCGTTTCGGAAGTTCAAAATTGGGGCACCATATCAGTCACCATATTGTTTTGGAAGTGGACTTCTCCTTTAATATCATACACAGTACTGCTATTTTGTGAATGTTTAACAATTTTTACTTATATTTACAAGTCATAAAAAGTAAAGCGAACAAGTTGTAAAAATAAATAAATAAATTGCAAATACATTGTATATATTTATTCCTCTGACAATTCAACACATTTAAAGAAAATTCTGTATAAACTATTGTAAAAAAAAAAAAAAAAATTCAAATATATTTGGTAATTGAACATATTTTTGTCTAGCAATTCAGATAATGTACTCACCTCGACAATGCCTTGTGTTTTCCTGCGATTGCAGCCGATGAATATTTGTCTTATGTAATGAATAATGGATGAAAAAGAAAGAGAACACTTGTTAAAAATCACACAAAAGCTACTACTGCTACTGAAAAATAATTACATTTAATTTTCTTAATAATAAATTTGTTCAAAAATCATTGAGATTTTATTTTTTTATTTTTTTAATTCAGTGGGCTCCATATTTAAGGAGACTTTATTTCTCTGTCCCCCCTGTCCTGGGCTGTCATTACTCAAATCCTGCTTCATTGTCCTCATCCTGAGTTCCATGATCAGTCAAAGTCTGTAGCTATTGGTCTTTTGTAAATAAAGTCAACTCTGTCTTTGGGTCTTCTGTTATGCACCTTGACACAACAGTTCATACAAGCTATTTTTATTCTAGATTTGACACAGTTGTTTTTTTTCTAAGATATCCCTTTTAACATCAAGGCGTTGCCAAATTACTTGCAAGAGTTTGATTCTAAAAATCCCAATTCAAAAAGGACTGACAGGAATGGCAGCCAAAACAAAGGTGAGTTGCATCTATATTAAATGTAATTCAAGACTTAAATTCAAATAGGAAAAGTATATATATTATATTATATATCTAAAGTAGTATCTAAAGTAAAATGAAGGCAAAAAAAAACTTACTGTTTTCTGTTATTTTGGTTCCTCTTGAATATGTGAATATGCTCTGCATCTGTAGCTGCAAAAGGCTCTGCATTGGTTTTTATATGGCATTGGTCTGTTGCTCCTCCCCATAAACTGAAAAAAAAACCCCAAAAAAACAAAAAAAGGACTTTGAAAGTTTTACTTTCATTTCTTATTCCAGTAAATGTAAAGCTTTATAAGAAGCTGCTTGGCATCAGCAGACCACTAAAGAACATGACTGTCAGACCTATTCATAGCTTCCCGTCACGTGACTGGCTCGAAGACCCGGCAGGCTAAACATCCATAGAACTGTAGCACAAGCCTGTCAATATTCCAATGTTTCCAATCCACAAATATTTAGATCAACTTTTGCAATACATATAAACACCCACTGCAATATTTCAATCACTGAAAACAGCATGACATTATAAAATGTTTAATATGAAAAGACTTGATAAAAAAGGGGAGATCCAATACAAAATTCACTTTTTATATGTGACCTTTTTTTTTTGTTTGTTTGTTTTAAACTAAACTGGTTTAAGTTGCTCTTTCTTTAAATAAATTCATTTATAATTAAACAATTTTTAGTGATAAAAATCTACCTCAGCGTATGCTATAAACTATAGTGAGCGCTTTTACATTACTGTAAGTTAACAATTAACAACAGAGCCCAAACTTAAAATTAATTACTATTTATTTTTAAATATAATTATCAAAACTCAACTTGTATGTGAACATGTCAATTGCACATATTGCAGTTAAGATAAATGAACTTTTAAATTAGAAAATTCAATTTGTTGTTAAAATATATTTGATTACACAGTGCCTGTCATAACTTGTTTCATAACAGACTCATTTTAAACATACATAAAAAAAATTAAGAAATAACAGGTAAAGTAAAATAATACTCTAATATTTCATGAAATGATCTTTGCCCTTAATTTCACTAGCAAACTAACACGCTGTGGACAATGATGAGTTGCTGAGGTAAATGAAATGCTATGTGACATTTTGTTTCGTTGATGTCTTTCTGCGGTTGAAACACTGATTGAGCGATTACATGAGGCATGAGATGTTCAGTCATATTTATGTTGCGTTACAACTAGTAGTAAAGAGGAAGGAATGAGAGCGTTCACTCATGCTCCACTCTGAACCGAAAGTCCTATACTGGATTTTTCCAATACAAATACATGTACCCTTACACCCCTAAAAATCACTGTCTTACTACATTACTAAGGGATAGTTCACTCAAAAATGAAAATCCTGTTATTAATTACTTACCCACATGTCGTTCCAAACCCAACACACGCATGTGATGCTGCTGCTGATGAAAGAAAATCAACCCTTTGCAACAGTTTAAAATCAGCCCAATTCCATGCAAAAAATGCAAATTTGGCAACCCTACATCCAACACGAGCTGCATCCAAAACGATTTAAATACTTTGCATATTGATAGCGACTGATGCATGAAAATTATATTCAGTATTAGTATGTTTGTGGGACTGGGATTAGGGAAATAGTCCCACGCAAGGCTTTAAAACAAAAACGCACACAATGAATGGCGACTGTAGAAAGCAAAAGCCGAATCACAGACATTTTGGGCAATTTAGAAATCCCGGCTGGATGCATTTTTTTTTTTAGGTCTTTTTTAAGACTCGTTCAAACAAAGCAGTAATAAAGGGCAAAAAATAGGAAAGATGAAAGTTGGGACAAATTTTTTTTCTAAATAAGTTGGGACACTAAAAATAGACCTGAAATACGCGACAGTCCTGGGAAAACGAGACACCTAGTCACCCTAGCCATGGGACACACTAGACGATTTTCAAATCTTTAAAACCATGGAAGACCACAGCTGTGAAGACAGTTTCAACTGATTTTTAGCCTTACAATCCTCTGAACGGGCCCAACCGAGAGTCGTAAATATCAAATTTGAGTTCGGGGACGCTCCATCTTGATTGGGAGCAGTTGCGTAATTGTAATGAGACCACAAAACTGTGAGGTCTGTGAAGGCACATACCCAGTTTTGTATGATATGCCAATGATTATAACTGATGATTACAATAGCACACAGTCTCAAAACAAAGTTTGCATGATGTGAGCTCTGAGACTAAGATGACTTCAGATGGAAAGTACTTCCTCTGTAGCAGGTACTTACTATCTGAGAAGGTTTCACTTTAAGTTTTCTTTTCCAGTAAATGCAAGGCTTTATAAGAATTAATTAACTGTCAACAGGCTTTTCACTTTCCTATTTCAGTAAATGGGAGACTTCAAATGGAATTCCTTGCTGCCAACATGCCATTAGATTAATGTTTTCTGACCCTGGCACTGGAATTCCTCCAACAGCACATATTTTAGATGTTTCCTCTACAGCAATGGTTTTCAATTCTGGTCCACTCTGCACGTTTTGTATGTCTCCCCCTGCTGAAAAATCCAGTTTTGCTGGTCATCAGCATGAGGTATGTTTTTTTTAATGCTGGGACCAGCATGGGATACTGGTTGCTGGTTTGCTGGATCCCAGCATGGGATGCTGGTTGCTGATTCGCTGGACCCCAGCACAGTGAACAAGTGTGTTGGTGAAACAGCAAAAGGTATGTTTGGGATGCTGGTGTGCTGGTGGACCAGCATTTGTTGTCTTTTGGGCACTGGTATTATCCCAGAAAGACCACAACAAAACTTGTGTATGTGTTACATATCACATTTCTTTTAAAACTGGTTTGTGTTTGTAGTTAATACTACAGTTTCCGTCTGTGTAACATTGATATACACTCAATATAAGTAATCTTATCTAAATTTATTATAAAAGCTGAGGTTTGTTATTTACTTAAAAGTTATATTATTTATAAAGTTCTGTTTAGCTGGTGTCAATCTAATGTTGCATTTAGTCAGACTCAGCCCATTGTTTTACTGAAGTATATTATATTTTCCTTTTACAGCTGCAGGCTGAAGAAGACCACGAACCACCAAATCAAACTCCTAAGCAGACAATGGTTCCAGATGCTTTTCAGCAGCTGAAGTACGACAAAAACTCACCTGAGGCAAGAAAACTGAACTGAGCTGTTGCTAAATTCACATGTATGGATCAAGTGCCAGTTTATACAGTGAAAAATGGGGATTACAGCAAATGTTTCATCACCTCAACCCAAAATACCAGCTTCCAAGCCAAAACTTTGTTTTATTTTTGTTTGTTATTAATAAAAATAGTGTGTTGTTCAATTCATGTTTTTGTGTTTTGATTTGGTACCAAGAACCGTGGATTTTCACTGGTATTTGTACCGAATACTGAAATTTTGGTACCGTGACAACACTAGTATATATACGTCTTTGTTTTCAAGTGAATAAATATTTTGTTGCGGTGCTGCCCACATACCCGTACAGATGAGCCACGGCTGCACTGCTGAATAGTTAACTGATAGAAATGAATGGTTTTCAGTTCAGAAATAGACATTGGGTTTAATGTTACACAAAATATATTTGTTTAGGAAATACATAGTATTTTTCCCAATAATAACAAATGTAGTAGGATCTTCTCAGATTCAGTTGACGGCAGCATTACTATTTGTCTAGTCATGTGAGCTCAATGTGGATCTCAGCTGATTGACCAGGAGTTTTTCTGTGTTTGGACACTTCGTCCTGTTTAACATTAAGAGAAAAAAATAAATGCAAATTAATTTTGTGTTTGTCATTTAGCCCTAACTTAGTAGTCAGCACACTCATAAGGGAGTCAGAGTTATAGATGGGCTTGACGAGACAAAAAACAACCAAAACTAGCATTCAAATAAACAGAAAGACACAAATTACACAAAGGTTCAAATTTGTATTAAGAGTTATATTTAGTATTAATTATTATAATAATCTGCAAATTAATGAGTTTATTAACAATAAAATGCTGCAAAATTTTTTTTCTTACGCTTGAAACGCGATTTACACTTTTACAAAGCTTCGCTTTAAGGCATGCAAATTTAATTTACGCTTACAGTCTTACGTACACTTGCACAACACGTACTCTTCACATGCACATCTTTAAGGCATTATTTTATCTCCATAATATTTCCTTTAAAAAGAGGACAGACTGGCTTAACAAAAAGGTTATAGTCGAAATGCTTTACAGCATTCATTCGGGACATGACCCATCAAGTTCTTCTGAGGGCCACTCAGAAAACATTAGTCAAGAGCTAGTCAAGTATATTCAGGATTTAATATCACTTGGTGTTCAAACAAGATACAATTCTCCTAAAATCACACAAGTGATTTCTATTTATTTCTATTTAGATTAGCAATCTGTTAATTCTTAGGTAATATTTAACAAGTTAATTAGTACACATTAACAAGCACATCTGATTTCTAGCTGTGTAAATATATAAACGAATGATCTGTTAACTAATGATACTTTTTTTTTTATTTTTGTTCTGTCCAGAACAAGATATTTAAGATAACAGATCTTTACATATAGTCCACAAGACAAAATAATCATTGAATTTATAATAATGACCCCTTGAAAAATTGTACATTGCCTTGCATATTTTTGGGTGTTATAAACGGATTATTTCATGTGGGTCACTTTTTAGTTACTGCAAATAGTATTGTTGTATTTGTTTATTCTGTCATGTTTAATATAGGCCTAAATGGTTTCAGACACTATAATCTATGAAGAACATTACAAATTATCAGTACACTACCTGCACACACTTGGGTATAGGTCTGTGTTAAGGATCACATATATAACCTATAAATCAGCTGCAACATGAAACATGATTTTTCTTGTCCATTTTTACAGGAACATGCATTTAAGGAAAAGGCTGAGAAGTTTCACTGCCAGTTAAAGAACTTAAAAGATGTCTGCAAGTACTTCAGGAACCACTGGGAGATAATTGGTCATCTGTGGTCTAACTTCGGAAGATGCTATAAGCATGGAGACTCTGACACAAACAATCTAATAGAACGGTATATATCATTTTTATGCATGTTCACTTAATTATTTATTTGTGGGCTAGCTCCAAGCTAGCGTAGTGTTTTGAGTACTTATTAATTTGTTTAAGTGTGCATTGTAATAGTTCCAACCTGTTGCCGCACTTTATTCTGATCTCTCCCTCCCTTATAGATTCTTCCACCGTTTAAAATGCCAGTTCCTCTGTGGCACCCGAAATCGTAGACTGGATCATCTGATTGATGTGCTGCTGAACAAGACTGACAATTACTTCAATATAATACAGGATTTGCAGTCCATTGGGAGGGTCAAGAACCGTCTGGACTGCAAAATGGAAGAAATAAATACATCTGCTGAGAGGATGCTAGAGAATGGATGGGCCACGAAAATGACCATAGCTTCAACAGAAACATATATATACAATGTTCCATCTGAGAATAATCCACATGTAGTTTACTCTGCTTGTCCTGCAGAACAGTTCTGCAGTTGTGTAGCTGGTACAAGGGGACGTATGTGCAAGCATCTCTTTTTATTAAGTCTTCTCACTTGTGGTGGTCCTGAGACTTTTCCAGACATAGATGCACAACTGCAGGCCCATGCCAATAACTTGATTCTAAGGAATAAGTATAGCATTTCTGCAAAGCATCAAAAAAACAATAGAGGTCGAAAACTTATTTGGAAGAGCTGCATCAAAGCCATGTATTGTGACAAGTATATGTGACTGCTGTACTTTCTCATACCATTAAAAATGTGCTTGTCTACTGCTTGCGAGGGGACTTTTCAAAGAGGTGACTGAGATAAAATCAAAAAGTGATATGAACAATTCAGTAGAGCCAATACAAAATGAAATTCACAATGAAAATGCAGATGAAGATAAGTGTTGTACAACAATCAGGAACCTGGAAAGTGTACTGAAGATTCTACAGACATGGGAGAAAATTCCTGAGGATATTGCCCATAAAGTGAATGAACTAGAAGTGCAAACAAAGGAACAAAGTATGAACATTAAAGGATTTGGGAGACTTTGTGATGCGGACAAGTCACGTAAAATACGTCCACTGTTTGCAAACAGAAAAAGAAAGACAGACAGGGAAAAAACCTCAGAGACAAGGACAGATGTCACATCAAGTTTTCCTGTTAAGTCAAGAAGAAAAGGCAAGGCAAACAGTGGGCCAAAAAATAATTCAAATAAGGTTTGAAAGAAACTTTTTATTCAAGTGCATGTTTTTGCCATTTTATTCAAACGTTGTATTTGTTATCTAGTACATCTCTGAGTCCTTCAGTAATCCAATAATATTTACTATAAAACGACTGACTACAAATATATAACTTTGTATTTTGTCTTCTGTGGAAAAATGAAATAAAAATCAAATTGCGATCAAGTAATCTGAACTTGGGTGCTGAGCTTATTTCATACAGTCCTCTAAAAAGGAAAAGAAAACATCAGCTGCTGTTGGCCCAAAGCGGTGAGTGGCCAAATCCAGCTCTGATTCAGAGCCAAGGTTTTGCACATTAACCTTCATTTGTTCAATGCTTCTCCTGCAAAAAAAAAAAAAAAGTTCATGTTACTTGAGTAACATATAGAACTGCTATCATCAATTGTCTGTTATAAATCACAAAAGACAGTACACTTTTGCTCTCTAGTTGATTAACTGACTTCTTGATACAAGGACTAGATAGTAGGCTGAAAATGTTTGTACTATGGTAATATTAGAATAAAATGCACATTATGCCAGTTAAGTTTAACAAAGAACTAAAGCATCTCCAAAAAGTGCTACATTTTTCCTTTTGTAAATTATGTAAGTTTTTAATGTCAAAAGAGGGTTTGTGCTGGGCACTGTTAGTAAATCAGGTCCTTAAAAGCAAGGAACATTTGGTCTTACACAAAAACAACATTCAAGATGCCCAGTCCCAAATGTATTTAAATGTTCAGCAAAGAAGACATGAGTTTACAACTCATTAGTTTTCAAAAAGATAAGGATGTCAGGCTGAACAAGACATTTAATGCTTATTTTTAAGAAAAAAAATACTGAAATACAGTGTCACATGTCAACTCCTTCCTTTATGGTTGTTTTTTCTCATAGAAAATAAATAAAGGTGCAGCCACCAATATAATATTATAAGACCTGATACCAAATAGAGAAAGAAAGCTTACACAGACACACTTACAGTATATCTCTTCAGGTATCCCAGAAAGTAGTTTGTCTTTTGGCACATGTTTGGCCAGTGCCATTCCAAACCCCTTCCGCCTCTCCCGCCGTTAAAGTGCTGAATATTGTCACCTTTGTCTTTGCTTTTCTAGGCTGCTGCAGCACATCAGGTGGAACATCTTTTTGCCAACCTATGTATAAACAAGTACAGTGTCACAGATGCATGTGAGCAGAGCTTTCTAACTATCAATCATGTATTCTGCGAATAGCCATGAGGGGCAGTGTGGCAAATTGTGTATGATTTGCTGTCACTAATAATCCAAGATGATGCACCATGCATTTAAAACAGTGAAGATATTAATGCATCTTATTAATTGGCAAACCTTTAACTATTTTAATTTGCCACGATATCTTATAACTACTTTTTTGCTTTTATACATAAATGTATGGAATACAAACCCTTATCAACATTCGGAACATATTTGTGGACATGTTTTCTCCTTTGACTCTCCTCCTCAACTCATCTTCATCTACCTAGTAGGTCTTTCCTTGAGCTGTTAGCCTTCCTAAAACTTTGTACACTTTCCTTTCTTTTTCCTGCACTCCCTCATCTTCCCTATGTCTTTCTCCATTGTTCTCATGCTTCTCTTCCTCCTTGTGTTCCTCCATCTCTTCCTCACTGCAACAGGCCATAGGTTTTCCTATGGCCTTCAACATGGATATAACTGTCCTTCTGTTCAAAAATATGTCAGAAACCATGTCAACATCACAGGTTTACAAAGTGGGACAAATACGTGATTACTAGCTAAACAACACTTGTTTCTAAGCAAACCTTACTTGTTTCTAACATATCAACAAACATAACTCAAGATACTCCTTTTCTGACATTATCTAGATTGCAAATCATTGCAGCAAGCTACACTAGATAAATGTTGATATTAAATGGAATGCATAATTAAGCACAGACAGTTTAAAGAGCTAATATATTTGGTCAAAATCATTTTGGTTATGGAGAATATTGTTGTTAGAAACAGCATAGCTAGTCAACATATACTGCATTTAAGCTATAGTGTACAAGATGCAGATATGTTAGAGTCAATAACAACAACAGATATATAAGAGAACTAGGACCTTGTTTGGCCTTCTTTTTCTTGGCTTTAGAGTGCATTGTATTTACATTGACTTATCATTTATGAATGGCTATCCCAGGTAGAGTAACTGTAATAGTATAAAATGAGGATTAGTCAAAGTTCAGTGCATGCAAGAATTTGAAAAGTTACCCTGCTGTTGTGCAGAGTCTACAGCAGCTCCAGGGGGCTCAACTAACAGGTCTGGGTCAGCTGCATTAAACACAAGACATGAATGTGAAAGATAATCTAAATGAAGCGTCATTAAGACTGGTGCAAGAGATCCAACCAGTCAGTAACAAAACAGTTACCTGAGCGTGGTGCAGTGTCTGATGCAGGCAAAAAGATTTGGGCCAATGGGTTGCTGTCATCTGTATAGAAAGTCATACACAAAATTTTGTGACATTACCTACAACAAATGTGCTTATGACTAGTGCATTAAAACAACACCACAGTCATTAAGAAAACAAGACCCGTGCAAAGCCCGTTTTAGGCGTTTATTGTTACTGGAATGAGTGAGTGAGTGAGCCAGCCTGTGTATGTGTATCTATACATGCACCATATGTAGTTATAAACACACTCACTAGCCAAGGGGACTGGGTAGATGGAAAAAATTGCCTTTTGTGTCACATTTACATTTGTAGAAATAAAAATATGCAGTACAGTAGAGAGCACTTTTGTTATGACGTGACTTTTTAGATTTAATCTCTAAACAGAAAATCTAACCACATTTGCCATTTGTTAGGTGTTCATTTTGAACCATGTATACCCCTCATTGTATGTGGACTGATAACAAGACAAAGGATATTGCTTAATTTGTGCATGAGTGATGAGACAATTCAAATACACAGTATTAACTTTACATTTGTAGCACAAGGGTGTGGCTGCACACTCTACATGCAGCACAGCCCCACAGGTACATGTCATCTGTTAAAACAAAACACAGAGAAATCACATATACAATAGGGATGTGAACCACATATATACAAGTCAGGCCGGTAAATTAGATTCTTTTAGGCCAACAATCTGTTGATAAGACTTTAATACAGTAATACAGTAATATTTAAAAAAATATATATATATATATATATATATATATATATATATATATATATATATATATATATATATATATATATATATGTATATATGTATTTCTCTGGAGTCAATAAACTTAACTCTAACCAAAACTGTAGATGAAACACAATGAAAGGATTCTAATACTACATCAGAACCAATCCACTGATCATCTGACTTTAAATTTTCATACAGTGTGCATCCTATATTTTTTTGCATACACTGAATACACATTTAATTCACCAAATATGAAAGTAACAGTATTTCGATCAGCTTGTGAAAGGATGATGTGTAATATACTAATTTACAACACATCAACCAGAAGCATATTGTGATTTTTTTTTTTTTTTTTTTAAATTGAATTACATCAGCAGAAATACCGAACCTTAACTTAAAAGGGTATTTGGCTGATTTTCTTCAAGTTGGAGATGCATGTCTCCTTGTGCCAAAAGAGATAAAGTTATAAAGATAAACTGCATAAAGCTCTCCCCCATAACTGTGCACACACACTTGTCATAAGGGTACATTTTTTGAAAATTAGATTTATACATCATCTGAAAGCTGAATAAATGTCCTAATGATTTTTGGCATAAAAGAAAAATCCATAATTCTGACCCATAAAGTGTATTTTTGGCTATTACTACAAATATATCCCAGCGACATAAGACTGGTTTTGTGGTCCAGGGTCACATATAATACATAAGGATATATATATATAATGACTGTTGGTGTATGATCTGTATTTTGTGTGCGTATTCATATCCAGAATATGATGATCATCACTTTCATATGTGAAAACTGTTGAGTTTTTCTCTGAACAATTCATGCAGCACTACAGCCACAATTCTGGTTTCCTGACCATAAAACAAACATAACGTGATCACTTTTCAGCCTGTGCAAAAGGCTCTGAACAAGATTTCATAGTGCATGCGTGCACTTTGGTTTATAGATTTTTATTTATTTATTTTCTGCAGTGGCCTGTTACTTCTGATTATCCAGTCAGTATCCTTCAACAACAGTTTTGATGAGCAAGAAATATGGCAAGGGTCCAAATTTCTGAACTTTTAAATATATAATCATAACCATTTAAAACATTAACATCAATGAGGCAAATACCTAAAGATTGAAACAAAAGTGATGCCAGGCGCATTCTCTCTTGTTGTATTACAGGGCACTGGAAGGAGGTAACGAAGCCACCAGCCCTCATAAATTCAGTGGCAAACTTAAAGGAAAACAAAAGTTTTAAAAGAATGAAAGCAATATAGAGAGAGAAAGATCACTCAATACAGAATCTGACAAGAATTGTCACTTCAACCATGTACAAGGAAAGATTATGTATGATGAGTTCAAATTCAATTGGTTAAAACACATGCATGCAATGATCTATTCTTGGTAACTTACTGCAAGTGTGTGGATACCGCATGACACTGAATCAGTTTGCAAATTGTGTTCTGTGGTTTTGAGGTCCCACTCTCCTTTCACTCCTCTTGAAGCTGCAAATGAACTGAAAATCACAACTGCCACTAGCATGTCACGGAGACTAGACGAGAAATGAAAGGTTCGAGATGAGTCCCTTTGTAGCGTGACGGAAAACTCAAACGCGGAAGTACACGAGTGAGCAGGTAAATCACGCAGTTAGTCTGAGAACGCTCCGATAAGGAGTAGAGATTTCCACCAAGAAATCCGCGTTCTCACACGCACACAGACAGATAAATAAGCGCTCCGAAGAGCAGAGAGTTTACTCACGTGAGTTGAGATGAAGACGGGACCTGACGTGGAGTCACACATGAACTCAATGTCTGGTGCTAGACAGACACCTACTTCCTGCTTAAATACCTGCGTGAGGTTACTTCCGGGTCCTCGTGACCTCACGTGACTTGGTGCGTGTGACAGTACCCCCCCCTCCAGGACCGGCACCAGACGGTCCCGGAACGGAGGATACCCGACGACGGTAGTCCTGGATGAGAGCTGGATCCAAGATGAACCGCCCGGGAACCCAAGACCGCTCCTCCGGACCGTAGCCCTCCCAGTCGACGAGATACTGGGTGCCACGGCCCCGAGGGCGCGAATCAAGGATTCGTCGGACGGTATATGCAGGACCACCGTCAATGATCCGGGGCGGGGGTGGGGCAGGAACCTGGGGAGACAGAGGAGAGAAGAAGACATGTTTGAGTTGGGACTGGTGGAAAACAGGATGGATCCGGAGAGATGTGGGCAGCTGGAGCCTGAAGGTGACAGGGTTTAACCGATGAGTGATCTTGAAGGGTCCGATGAAGCGAGCAGTGAGTTTTTTTGAGTCTGTCTTTAGGTTGATGTTGCGAGTGGATAAATAAACCCTGTCACCGACATGGAACAATCGTCCCGGAGGGTGCCGGCGGCGATGTTGAGTGGTGTAGCGGGTGTTGGCTCTTCTGATGGCGATGCGTGCATGGTTCCAGAGCCGCCGGCACCGACGGACCAACTGTTGGGCAGACGGGACCTCAACCTCCGGCTCTTGATGTTCGAACACCGGAGGTTGATACCCGTAGCATACCTCGAATGGGCTCATGTTGGTAGCAGAGGATGTGTGGATGTTATTGGAGAGTTCGGCCCAGACGAGGTAGCGTGCCCAGGAACGCTGATGCTCGCCGGCAAAGCATCGGAGGAAGCGCTCCAGCTGTTGGTTGGCCCGCTCCGTCTGACCGTTAGTCTGTGGGTGAAATCCGGACGACAGACTAGAGGTGGTCCCGATCAGACGGCAGAAGGCCTGCCAGAACTTGGCCGTGAACTGGGGCCCTCTGTCCGAGACGATGTCCTTGGGGAACCCATGCAGGCGGACTACGTGTTCGAGTATGAGCTCCGCGGTGGTCTTGGCAGAGGGGAGTCCGGTGAGAGCCACCAGATGCACAGCCTTGGAGAAACGATCCACAATGGTCAGGATGGTGTTCTTCCCTTGAGATTCGGGGAGTCCAGTTACGAAGTCGATGGAGATGTGCGACCAGGGTCGTTTGGGGATGGGGAGGGGCTGCAGCTCGCCGGTCGATGGGGTGTTAGTGGTTTTAGAGCGAGCGCAGGTGTTGCATGCCTGGACGTACAGCTGTACGTCTCTCCTCAACGTCCTCCACCAAAACGCCCTGGCGATGAAGGTGGTGGTCCTCTGGACTCCCGGGTGTCCTGCCAGAGTGGAGTCGTGCCCCCACTGGAGTACTTCCTGGCGCAAGGTGTCGGGTACGAAGAGACGTCCAGTGGGGGTATCCGGAGGTGGAGGATTTTGGCTGTGGCTCTGGCGGACTCTCTCTTCTAACCCCCACCGGAGGGGAGCCAAGATGACGTGATGAGGCAGGACAGGCGCGGCCTCCGAGGTGGTGGAGTCTCGCTGGTGTTGACGGGAGATGGCGTCCGCCTTGCTGTTCTTCGAACCGGGCCGGTAGGATAGTTGGAAATTGAAGTGTTCGAAGAACAGAGCCCACCGCGCCTGCCTGGGGTTAAGCTGTTTGGTCTGGCGGATGACGGTGAGGTTTTGGTGGTCGGTCCAGACGGTGAATGGGTCGCCGCCGCCCTGGAGCCAGTGACGCCATTCCTCCAATGCCCACTTGATGGCCAACAGTTCACGGTCCCCTACCCCGTAACGCTGCTGAGTGGAATTGAATTTTCTAGAGAAAAAACTACATGGGTGTAGTTTACCGTCTGGACCACGTTGTGAGAGGACGGCTCCTACGCCCACATCGGAGGCGTCCATCTCAACAACGAAGGGTTTGTCCGGGTTGGGGTGGGTGAGGACTGGAGCGGTGGTGAACAGATTGCACAAGGTCTTGAAGGCTTGGATGGCTTCGGGGGTGAGGTGAAAGGCTCCATGAGATGGTTTGGTGAGAGCAGTGAGAGGTGCTGCAGTTGCGCTGAAGCCCTGGATAAATCGCCTGTAGAAGTTGGCGAACCCCAGAAAACGTTGCAGCTGTTTAAGCGACGTGGGTAGGGGCCACGAACGCACAGCCTCCAGCTTCTGGGGATCCATGGCCACACCCTGAGGGGAGATGACGAAACCGAGGAATGTGGTGGAGTGCTGGTGAAAAGCACATTTCTCCAACTTGCAGTACAACTGATGGGCCAGCAACCTACGTAGCACTGCTCGGACATGCTGGGTGTGTTCCTCCAGGGTCTTGGAATAAATGAGGATATCGTCCAGATAAGCGTAGCACCAACGACCCAGCATGTCCCGGAGAACGTCATTTATAAACTGTTGAAACGCAGACGGACTGTTGCACAGACCAAACGGCATAACGAGGGTCTCGTAGTGACCGGTGGGGGTTATGAAGGCCGTCTTCCACTCATCGCCCTCCCTGATGCGGACCAAGTTGTAAGCGCTCCGTAAGTCCAGCTTCGTGAAGAAGCGGGCACCAGAGAGGGCGTCCAGGGCGGTGTTGGTAAGAGGGAGTGGATGACGGTTCTTGACGGTGATCTGATTCAGCCCCCGATAATCCACACAGGGACGAAGACCCCCGTCCTTCTTCTTAACGAAGAAAAACCCCGCGGCCGCCGGGGAGCTGGAAGGGCGAATAGTGCCGGCCCGGAGCCCTTCTGCTACGTACTCCTCCATCGCCTGATGTTCGGTGGCAGACAGGGAGTACAGGTGGCCGCGAGGGAGCACCGCGCCCGGCACGAGGTCAATGGCGAGGTCGTAGGGACGATGAGGTGGGAGCTGAGCAGCGCTGCGCTTGCTAAAGACCTCGGCCAGGTCGCGGTACGGGACAGGGACCTCCTCCAGGTTGATATCGGAGGCCTCGGACTCCCCTGAACACGTCCCAACCGGAGCCCGGAGACAGAGCTCCTGACAGGTCGCCCCCCAGTGGATGATCTTATTGTTGGTCCAAGAGATGAAGGGGTCGTGAGTGATAAGCCAGGGATGTCCCAGGATGATGGGTGGTGAGGTGATTTTGGTGATGTACAGTTGGATCTTTTCAGTGTGGTTGCCGATGGTGAGGTGGATCTCTTTGGTGCGACGGATGACAGGGCTGAAGTTGAGGGGGCGACCGTCGATGGCTGTGATAGTTAACGGTTGGGATAACACCTCAGTCTCAATCCCCAACTGGGCGGCAAAATCCTGATCGATAAAGTTACCAGCCGCACCTGAATCAACAAATGCGGAGGTCACGATCCGTTGGTGGCCCACGAGGATTGATACCTGAAGGAGCATCCGGGATTCAGCGGGACAGGTTTTTTTTGTCACTGGACCAGGTAAGGACCTCCCTCTCTTTACCTGGTCTGGCCGTTTCCCGGACGAAGAGGGCAGATCGCTCGATGGTGTTCTGGGGAGGCGCAATAGGCACATAAACCTTCGCGGTAGCGTCTAGCCCTCTCTGCCGCCGACAGGGAGGTGCGGCCTATTTGCATGGGCTCCCCGGCTCCGGTTGAGTGGGCCTCTGAGGCGATAGGTGGAGGAGGAGAGGGCGCAGCGACAGCGTAGGTGACGGGTGAATCCAGGGTCCTGGTGCGGGGAATGGTGCCTGTGGAGGAACGAGAGACAGGATTAGTGCGGTGTGAATGGTGACACATTCTCTGATCAACCCGGAGAGCCAGCTGGATCATGCCCTCCAGGGTGTCAGGGAGCTCCCGCACAGCCAGCTCGTCTTTGAGGCGGATGGAAAGTCCTTCATAGTAGGCTGTGCGGAGAGCGGCGTCACTCCAGGTGGTTTGAACTGACAGGGTGCGAAACTCGGTGGTGTAACGGCTGACGCTGCGTTCTCCTTGTTTGAGATGGTATAGACGCGAGTCAACCTCCACCTCGCTCTCAGGGTGTTGGAAGGCGGCCCTGAGCTGGGTGGTGAATGCTGGGTATGAATGGGCGGAGTCGCTGTTGGCCTTCAGGACCGCCGTAGCCCACTCAGCTGCCTGCCCGGTGAGAAGTGAAACGAGTAGAGCGATCCTGCTGCGGTCTGAGGGGTAACGTGATGGCTGAAACTCAAAGATGAGAGAAAGGTTAGTGAGAAAAACATCACACCGGGCGCCGGATCCGTCCCACTTATCAGGAAGTGAAATTTTGGGTTGCTGGGCGGGGCGGATTGGTTCTGCGGGGGCGATCTGTGCAGCAGCCAGGTCATCATAGTCTGCTTGCAGAGTGGTGAAATCCGATTGGAGAGCCCCGCACTCCGCCCGAAGACCAGCGGTCTCGGCACGAAGCGCGGTAACCTCCGCACGAAGTCCCACCAACTCCTGCTTCAGACTCATGATTTCCACGGTCTGCTGCTGGATCACACCCCACAATTGTTCCAAATCCGCCGGGACCATTTCGGGACCAGACATTCTGTCACGGAGACTAGACGAGAAATGAAAGGTTCGAGATGAGTCCCTTTGTAGCGTGACGGAAAACTCAAACGCGGAAGTACACGAGTGAGCAGGTAAATCACGCAGTTAGTCTGAGAACGCTCCGATAAGGAGTAGAGATTTCCACCAAGAAATCCGCGTTCTCACACGCACACAGACAGATAAATAAGCGCTCCGAAGAGCAGAGAGTTTACTCACGTGAGTTGAGATGAAGACGGGACCTGACGTGGAGTCACACATGAACTCAATGTCTGGTGCTAGACAGACACCTACTTCCTGCTTAAATACCTGCGTGAGGTTACTTCCGGGTCCTCGTGACCTCACGTGACTTGGTGCGTGTGACATAGCATCCAACTTCAACAATTCATTTTATAATAAACATTTTGTCATTATCTACCTATAACCATGTCAGTTTAACCTCTACGTCAGTTTTTGTGTCCTAATAACAAAGATACAGCTTAATCTACAGTGAGGAGTACTCGTGCTAGTTGCGTGAACTAACTGCAACAGCGGAACTGCGTACTGCATACAGTGGGAGTTGTAAATGTGAGGCATTTGGTTAGGAATTGGGTCAGCTGGAAAATGACTTAATGAGGCAATACAGTGCTACTAGCAAGCACCGCCATTTTACATAAATTGGCACTTAAAGTAGACCTTTAGCCCATTAGACAACTGATATCACTATTGTAAACAAAACAATAAATACTTACCACCAGTGTTGAGAAATTGCTTGGCTATGCCACTCCGTTTCTCCACGTGAGTTAAAATAGGTGATGCACCTTCTGTCAACACTGCAATGCTAAAACAGAAATATTTGAAGTTATGATAACCATAAGACAATTATTGCAATACTATTCTTCTGGCCAAACATGCAGTCCCGACATGCTCCAAGTTCCATGCTCCAACACCTCATACCAGTAGCAAATTGCCCCAGTTTACATGATCCTGACACCTTAGAGCAGAGGTCGTCAAAGTCAGTCATGGAGGGCCACTGTCCAGCAAAATTTAGCTCCAACCCCAGTTAAACACACATGAACCTGCTAATCAAGGTCGCACAAGGCATACAAAAAACTTTTAAGCAGGTGTGTTGGAGATGGTTGGAGCTAAACTCAGCAGGACAGTGGCCCTTCCGGACTGAGTTTGAAGATCCCTGCCTTAGAGTTTGAAGTCCAGTTTATTACTACTATTGGCTCCAAGAACATTTAAGAAAAAAAAGGATTCATTTGTGATACAGCTTATAATAATGTGAGAAAATTGTTGGGCATAAATATACCTGAATTTTGTTGCGCATAATGTCTCTGCTCTATGCTGGCAGAGGTAGACATATCTATTCAAATGAGAGATCCTTATGGGGGTTATATGTACATTTTTTAGGCAAGAATAAAATAGAATCCACATACGAAAATCCTTAGAAAGTTTGACTCACAAAAAAGCTCCTGTGATTGCCACTCTCGAGATACACGCCAAACACCTCTGTTGCCCTTTCCAAAATGTTATTCTGTAATTCACTGAAACAAAAGAGATAACCTAGTGTATATAACAACCATCTATAGAATCAGAATGTTTTAATTAAGCTCGCTGAAACCTAGAAGCTATTCTGTTAAATAATACCTGAAAAAAAAAAAAAAAAAGATCTGTGATATACCTTGAGAAAATAGTGGCTCTTTGCCCTTTTAGATCCATCCAGTATTTTTGTGAGTGCTTGACAATTGATATGCACAACACCTGGGCAATCCTGGTTTAAGGTAGAAGAACAAAATATTGTTTTATGTTTCAACAGAGTTGAAGAAATAAACATGTTTCAAATCAAGCCTAACTGTACAGTTTAAAAATTACATTCTTTTGTGTATCATTAATATTTATTATTATTATTGTTGTTGTTGTTGTTGTTGTTGTTTATGTGTACTCATCAAGATATTGCTGATAAAATTATACCTACCCTTCTAAGGATATGACATACGGAATTCATGACCTGAATATTTCAAGGACAAATGTGAGATTAAAAGCTAATAAAATTAACTGGTTTATTTTTTTTAGTCACAGAAATGTTGTGATTCATTTATCACCAGTCCTTTTTCATTCTCTTTTAACAATGTAGAAATCTGGCAAGCAAATAAATATTGTAAAAACTATTTGTGGAAAAACATGCAGAACAAGAAGGCTTAAATTCTAAAAGTAGGCCATGGTGGCATGTTTTGGTGGTAGACAGGAAATAAGTGACAGAAAATAAGTGTAAGAATTTACATGGCTCACTATAAGGGTAATATTTTACCTCGTCAGAAACCTGGTTGTCCCTCATTAAAGTGTTCAAACTGTTCACTTGAATGTCAGATGGCCCCACACTTCCTAACGTGAATGTTGGGCTCTTGTTTTGGAGACACCTTAATGCCTGATCTATGGAGATGAATAATAATTCATAAATGACACATTTTGCAGCCACATGGGTTTTCATTAACAATAAAAATGGAAAATGCAGATCTGAAAACATTGCAACGGTATGTTTATAACAACATGGTGTGAAATAAGTTGCTTCTCATGTAGCTTATAGAGAAGCAACCTCTCCTCCCAACCATCGGCAAGGCATACACTGTGGAAATTTAACATTGTTAAATTACATTAAATGAAGTGAAATCATACCTTCCATTGTGTACTCTTGGTCACTTGGCCGCTTGATGCCCTTTAAATACAGTAACAGACAGTTTGTTTACTGATAAATCTACGCTGAGGTCATTATATAACTATGAGGAAAAGCATTTTTTGAGCACCCTGTATTTTTTTATTTTTTTTTAATCCATATGGGATTCTGAATTCTAAGATGTTACAATGAACTGTGCATCAGTTGGAAAACATTTAAGTGTTGCCACATCCTTCCACCTTATGACAAAGGCTGTAGACAAAGCAGGACAGCATATTCTAAAATAGTTTGAGATCAACAACGGGGAAACAAAAGACATCAAAGCAGTTTGGGGTAATACATGTCTGAAGACAACATCATGTAACAGAATATAATATTCATATGTAACGGAAAAAATCAGTGATGACTTGAGGACAACATATTCATATGTTACAGTATAAATCAGTGATGACTTGAGGTCAACACAGGGCTCGAAATTGCGACCGTTTTGGTCGCATATGCTCCCAAAATGTAATCTGCGCGACCTCAAAATATATTTGGAAGCATTTATGCGAGTGCGAGAATTTATTGTGGTGCGACTTGTTTTAATTTCTTTACAAAACTACTGCCCAGACTGCTGTGAGCTGATACAGTGACAGTTTCGCCGTTCTCTCCAACATCACACAACTAATTATACTTGATCTTTACATTCTTAACTTTAATGCAGATTTTAGATATTAGTCGTCAATCACTCCCGGTCACTGACACTGCGCTCTGCTGAAACTCGGAACCGGCCGTTTTCTCTCTCTCAACCAACTTCTGTTCCGGATTTGCACAAACTACATTGCAATTATGGGTGTGTGATATGACGATTTTTGATTGTGGACTATTAAAATGTCTCCACAATCTGCTTTTGAAGAAATATACTATATTTCGTGCTACAGCGGACATTATGTCAGACGCAATTCTGGCGCCTCCGTCTCATTATACTGTACAACGCGGCATACATTCACATCAAATGATAACTCAGCGGTAGAGTTCCACTCACGCAGGGGCGTAATTTCCACTTTCCACGATCGTTTGTGTCCCCCCACTTTCAAATTGTTTTGTTAAATGAATGTCTTGTATTGTAGAATGCACGCTCAGCACCGTTAATACGAAACCGAAAGTAAAACGCGCACGCGCATTCAAAAGCAATTTTAATACCCCACGTTCAGAGAGCGACTCCCCAATGTGCGCGAATTAGGCTACATAACATATGAAGAGTTTCGTTGCAAAACGAGATATATCCATTTTCAGAAATGTTGGTTATTTGACATTATTATTTAAGACATCAACAGTCAAGTTCATTCACAATTTTTGTACATGAAACTATTACTTGAGCTCAGTGAAGGCCAGGGACACAATATTTTTCAAATCCAGGATATTTTTTATTTAATTTTATGTCCATAAATAGTTCATAAATAAGTAAAAAACCATGCCAAAATGCAACATATTTATCTTAACATTGTCAAACATCTTAAATTGGTTAAAAAAACAAGTATATACAATAGTATATACAAAGATTGATTAATAATAATAAGATTCTGAGTTAGTTTTGGCCAGAATATACACAACATAACATAACATAACATGACTTTTTTTTTTTTTTTTGCAAAACGCTATAAACGCCCTAACAGCACACATACGTCGGGCCGACGTCGACCCGATTTACAAAATTCCATCGGCACGATGTCGCTCAGGGAGCGTTTGCTAATCGGCAAGATGTCGCCGCGACGTCGGCATTTGATCGCAAATGACTTCCGGCCGATGCAGCCGTAAATCCCGGCTGCTCTGCGTGTGCGCTCACTAGCGTTTTGCTCATCGTTATTCTAGGACCACCCGCGGCAGAAGCCGCCGGTTTATAATAAAACAACACACACCACTCTCAATAACAGCTGCAAATTTATTAATACTTTCAATAAACATATTAAACATACAAATACGTTTACATTTATCAGATGCTTTTATCAAAAGTCACATACAAATGAGAAGCATTACATTCAATGTGTACTCTTTCAAAGATTAACCATGGTTTTACCACAGCATTTGCAGTAAAACCATACTAAAACAAAATCAACCATAGTTTTACTACAATACCAATGGTTTAACTGACTGTTGCAGTAAAACCATAGTAAGTACAAAAATAACCATTACTACAGTATTTGCAGTAAAACCATAGTTACTACAAATTTTACCATGATTTTAAAAATATGATTACTATAGTCATGGTTACCACAGTTTTACTGTAGTATTACTACAATATAACTATAGTAGAACCATGGCATCAAAACCTTGGTATGAACCAAAAAACACAAAAACTAAACTTGTTAAAACACTTATGGTTGCTACAGTTTTACTATAGTAAAACCATTGTTAACTGTTGTATAAGTACAAGCAACTTTTCAAATACTTATTTCAAAGTAGGTTTGCAGAAAATGCATTTTTTCAGGATTACAATAAAAAAAATTCTTTAATCAGCCAGAGGTGACTGAGACTTACTGGGGAAGATCTTCTGGCAACAAAGTAATGTCCATATGACAGCAGCTCAAACATAAAACATGTCATGTGTTCAGTACTAGTAATTACCTATTTTCATTGCCACACCAGAATCTAAGACTATTTTCATGGCAAAAATACAAGACACAATAATACAGTTACAATAATGCAAGAATGACATAAATAAAATAAAAACAAAGCAAACACTACAGCAGTTAAAATGTTTGAAATTATATAATAGAATATATATATATATATATATATATATATATGTATATATATATATGTATATATATATATGTATATATATATTACTAAGGTCTCTAGTCATGTGCTCACACACTATCCTTTAAGATTATTAAAGTTCAACAATTTTCAATCCAATTTGTATTGTTACAGTGTTGGAAATACATGTAAAAGAACAATGTTTAATCTTTCTCAGAGATACCCAGTTTATTTGTCAGCAAAACTCAGCATTTTGATGATCCAAAAAGTGTGTTTTTGCCATTTTGTCATTTCTTTTTCTTCATCCTGCAGAGTGTTGCGTACAAATAAAAGGGATAGGTACATACACATAACTCAGAGAAAGATTAAATATTGTTCATTTACAGATATTAGAAACACTGCAATAATACAAAGCAGGTTGAAAATCGTCAAACTTACCCGTAAAGGCAATATAAGAATAATATTTGTCAGTTTTGTATGTCCAGTTGTCATCATCTGAAGTCTTGTTGAGTGTTGTCATCATCTGAAGTCTTCACAAGTGAGGCTGGATCCAATCTGGAACTGGAGTAAACTCTAGTAACCTTGGGATGGGCATCCAGAGATAAAAACAGTAAAGCAAAAGGAGAAAGATTAGTATAGCAGCTTTTATTATTTATTTCAGAGAAAGGTGATTTATTTAAGTCCACTTTCAAAACAAAGGTTCACATATAATGTACTCATCCCATTGTCATCCAAGATGTTCCTGTCTTTCTTTCTTCAGTCGTAAATAAATTATTTTTTTGGAGAAAAACATTTCAGGATTTTTCTCCATATAATGGACTGATATGGTGCCCCGAGTTTGAACTTCCAAAATACAGTTTAAATGCAGCTTTAAACGATCCCTAATGTGGTTGTAAATGATCCCAGTCAAGGAAGAACGGAATTATCTAGTGAAACGGTTATTTAAAAAAAAAAAAAAAAACCAATTCAAATACTTTTTATTCTCAAACGCTCGTCTTGCCTTGCTTTCATTGAACTCTGTCTATTCTGATTCAAGACAGTTAGGGTATGTCGAAAAACTCACACCGTATTTTCTCCCTCGGCTTCAAAAATAATTTCAAAATCATCCTACATCACTGCAGAAGTACCGACAGAGTCTTTGCAAAGTGAACATGCAAAGAGGATCAACACCCTTAACAAAAAGGTAAAACAGCAATATATGATGATATCAAAGTTGAGGGAGAACATGAGATGGGAGTTTTTCGACATGAATAAGAAAAAAAAAAACAGTCCAGGCAGAGTAAGACAAGACGGGTGTTTGACATTAAAAAGTAAAGAAATTGTATTATTTTGTACTTTGCAATTTTGTTTTTACTGTAATTTGCTATTGTACAATAATTGTGTATTGTGTAGTAGGAATAGTACATACAAATAGTAAAATTGTGATACTACTAAAACTCAAATCAAAAGACAATCCAAACATATTTACAAAAGTATTTTTATTAAAACATTTCAAAACATTTTAGCATAGTGTTTGCTACCCAGAGTACAGTGCATCAACATTTTACAGCCATGAAAGCATTTTAAGTGTGCAAGAATATAAATGAAACAAGATGCATCTTGAGAGCTGGATTTGGAATCAATGTCCTAAGAGAGAACTTGATTTATCTTAAAACTATCTAAAAAGTAAACCATCTTAAAATGAGCAAAAACAACAACAAGTGTCTTATAACCCTCACCCCTAAATGCAGGACACATGGGTGGTGACAAACAGGCCACTGACCCTCTCTGTGAAGTCCTCCATTTAAACATCATTTTGGACTGAATGAAGCTGTTGACATGCAGGGCTGATGGCCATCACTCTGCACCACCGTCCTCATCTTCTGCTCACTCCCCGTCTGCCAGTATACTTATTCCCATCAGTGGTGAAACTGAAACAGTCATGGAACACACAAAGACAAAACCTGTTATCCACAGCACCAGGAAAAATGAACAGAGCATGGGAAAAAAAAAATAGTGAATAAAAATTCTGTAGCATAGATGAAAAATAAATGAAAGAATAAATACAGTTGAATTCAAAAGTTTACATACACCTTGCCTTTAATCTGCAAAATGTTAAGAGAGATTATCATACAAAATGCATGTTATTGTTTAGTCCAAAAGACAAAAGAACTTACAAAAGAACTTATAAAAATGACCTGTTTAAAAGTTTACATACACTTGATTCTTAATACTGTGTTATTACCTGAATGATCCACAGCTGTTTTTTTGTTTACTGATAGTTGTTCAATTTGAAGATCAGGTAAATTTAACATAAAAAAAAGAAAAAAAGAAAAGAAAGAAAACTGATGTGGATCATGTGGATCAAATCAAGTGTATGAAAACTTTTGAATGTGGTCATTTTTATAAATTCCACTATTATTTTTTCTTGTGGACTATATGTAGACATCTTTTATTTGAAATATCTTATTCAGGCCAGTACTAAATAAAAACAACATGCATTTTTTTTATAAGCCCTCTTATTTTGTTTTTTAAAAAAAGTAATATTTTGCAGATACTGCAAGGTGTATGTAAACTTTTGATGACCTTAAATAAAAATTTAATTAATTTAAATGAAACTTACAAAATACTGCCATGCAACAGCATTGCCCTTCCCAGGGTGCAAAGACAAGTGGACCACATTGTAGACCTGCAAAAAAAAAATCAAATAAATTTGATTCAATAATGTGTTTGACTACTTGTTGACGATGTATAGGCTAAAGTCACGTAGACTGTTGCATATACATGTGTATTTCATACACTCCAACAATACATCAGTTATTTAAAAAAACAAACATATTATGCTTGACTTTGCTGAAGATTTTGGCATGCATTTTACTTATCTTTGTTGACTAATAGCAACTATGTCCAGTATTAACCGTGACCGTGAACCTGACTTTTTTTTTTGTATGTATTAAAAAGTGCTCATGTTTGTCATTGACAGGCTCGAATCAGAGATTATTTTACCTTTCATACCATAGTAAAGCAAGCTTTGTTTAAACTCAACAGAATACAAAATAAAACTAACCAAAATGGCCTCGGTTTGTCTTTCCAGAGTTCCAACAAACATTGACTCTAGTTTTGGTGGAAATAAACCATAAGCCAACATTAATTCACTAGATATGAAAAGTTCAGTGGGTGAAAGAGCACGTAACTCACGGAGTTTCGACCACAGCTTTGAGGGAGTTAGATAACATTTGCGGCTAAACTTGCAGTTTCATTCCAAACTAAAAATATAATCAAATATGAACTTACCGAATTTGCAGTAATCAGCCGTTCTGCTTCTCTCTCCGGTCAGCAGCAGTTGTGTTCTGTCTGTGTGATGCGCTATTTACAGCAGTCCTGTATTATTGCCTGGCATATTACAGTCAGGCTACAGCAAGGTTACAGCAACACTAAAATATACTGTAAAATATCCCCGCCAAGTCAAAATTACCCAGATTGCAATATAAATTACAGTATTTTACTGTAATGTATAAATGTGGTATTGTACTGTAGGTTTTTACAGTACTATGCTGCTAAATCTACGGCGATTTGGAAGTTCAAAATCGGGGCACCATATCAGTTCATTATAAGAAGAAAAATGCTGAAATGTTTTCCTCAGAAAACATAATTTCTTTATAACTGAAGAAAGAAAGACATGAACATCATGGATGACAATGGGGTGAGTACATCATATGTGAATCTTTGTTTTGGAAGTGGACTTTTCCTTTAATCACATATAACTGTAGTGCAGTGCTATGAGATGTGTTATGTTAATACTTGACTAAAAATATGTATTTCAATCTAATTTAAACTAAAAGATTGTGCCTGAACAATTAATAGAAAGGCTATTCAAAAGTTAAGCAATAAAATACAAAAACACATTTCATATAATTTAAATGGTTAGTTCAGCCAAAAATGAAAATTCTGTCATTAATTACTCACCCTCATCTCATTCCAAAACCATAAGACCTTTGTTCATCTTCAGAACACAAATTAAGATCATTTTGATTAAATCCGAGAGCTTTCTGACCCTGCATAGACAGCAAGGTCCTACCACGGTCAAGACACAGAAAGATATTAAGGACATCTGTAAAATAGTCCATGTGACATTAGCGGTTCAACCGTACTTTTATGAACCTATAAGAATAATTTTATGGGCTAAAATAACAACTATATTCAACGATTTCTATTTCTTTTCTTCTGGTCCAGTTTGCCGCCATTATGGAGAGTGTAGTGGAAATGAAAAAGTTAACGTGTTTTTGTCTCCGTCACGTGTTTGTGGTGGAGATTTACGGGTTACGTGGGAATGAGAATATTAATCACCTGTTCAATTAGAGAAGGAGGGAGAGGGGGTGAGCAGGGGCGATGTATTCTTTGTTGATCAACATAATACAATAAATCTTTATGCCATAAGTCTGTGCAATAAAGAAGAACAAAAAAGATAATTTTTCCTTACCAACACTGTATTCTTGTTGTGTCGCAAACGCATTGAGTTCCTGTTTTAGCCTCTCAGAGATGTTTGGTAACTACAGAGTACAGACAGTATAACGACTCACGTGTGTAATGCTGCTGACGTAGTACATGCATGTGCTGCGCCTTGTTTACAAGCAGAGGAAAGCACACGCATACATTGTGGTACTCTTGATAATGACAACAGACTGTCCCAGAAGGGAAGAAATCATTTAATAAAGTCATTATTTTTGTTTCCTTGGCAAACAAAAAGCATTCTCATAGCTTCATAAAATTAGTTGAGCCACTGATGCCACATGGACTATTTTAACAATGTCTTTACTACCTTTCTGTGTCTTGACTGTGGTGGTACCCTTGCTGTCTATGGAGGGTGAGAAAGCTCTCGGATTTCATCAAAAATATCTTCATTTCTGTTCAGAAGATGAACAGAGGTCTTACGGGTTAGGAACGGCATGAGGGTGAGTAATTAATGACAAAACTTTCATTTTTAGGTGACCTATCCCTTTAAGTGGGAGGAACATTCATTTGGAGGAACTGCACTACCGTTCAAAAGTTTATAAATTCATAAACTTTTTTTTACATCTTTGAAAGAAGTCTGTTCTGCTGACCAAGGCTGCATTTATTTGGTCAACAATAAATGTAAAAACAATAATATTGTGTAATATTATTATAATTTAACATAACAGTTTCTATGCAAATATATTGTGAAATGTAATTTCTGTTATCAAAGCTGCATTTTCAGCTTCATTACTCCAGGCTTCAGTGTCACATGATCTTCAGAAATCATTCTAATATGCTGATTTAATGCTCAAGAAACATTTAATTATTATCAATATCTTATCATTATCAAACGTTACAGCAAACATTTCTGTTTCAAATAAATGCTGTAATTTTTAAACCCTGAAGACTGGAGTAATGATGTTGAATATGTAGCTTTGCAACACAGGAATAAATGACTTCTCTAAGAATATAAAAATACAAAATTATTTAAAAAAATTATATTAATTTCACAATATTATTGTTTAACTGTATTACTAATCAAATACACAAAGTTGTGGCAGGCAGAAAAGACTTTACCATACCCAAACTTATGAAACAGTAGTGTATGTTTGAGATTTTACTTACTAGTCCAATGGTTTATAGTTCTTTGGAGAAGGAGGTTCACTCTGAGTCTGAGCAGGCCATCAGCATGGAAAAATCTAGGAACAAAACAAGCAATTTGTCACAGAGACAACATTATTTAGTATGCAGTTGCTGGTTTATTAGAAGGAAATAAGCTAAACAGGTAAAATGCAGAAAATAGAAAGAATATACAGAATCTATAATATACTACAACTAGATAAGATAATCTATGTTTTTAGTTTCTTAAAATTACTGTAATAAATAAGTATATAACTCTGCAGAAAAAAAAGAAAATAATAATGATGCATGGTGATATAGGTGAAATATATTTTGTGGAAAAAAAATGCATATTTAGTTATTTCATGAGCTTCTTCAGTTCTCCTGTATATTTCCTACTGAAATTTTGAAACCTTGCAGCTTCGCATTTGGTTTATTTCTGTCCTCCTGAAATCACAGAACCATTTTTTTTATCAATATTCGTTTAACTTAAAAGATCAAAACGCATTTGAACTTGTTTTCAGCCATTTCGGTTAAATAAATTTGCCTACTTCCAATAACCCATAGTCAAAATGGCAGTAAAACCTTTACACTTCAGTCAAAACCTGCTATATACACACGAGAAGATTTGATTAAAAGCCCAAAGTTTCATAAACAAGAACTCAATCTCTAACGTTAGCCTACCTCGTCTGTGAGATGATAACGGACTTTGCCGAAGACATTAAACCATTTCTATAAAGTAAATATTCGACAGAAACCTGTCAATTACAAGTAAGAAAGGAGTCAGGAACAGTTTTGTGTAACATTTGTATAATTTAAAGCACGTAACTTACCTAAAATCAGTGACAACATTAGCGAGAGACCGAGTTTTCCTGTCAGGTGTCGTGTTGCCGCCCCGTTTCCATGGCAACTCCTTAAAACGTCAAAGTCACACAATTTTTACATAAGTAAACGTCTAGAATTAAAACATTACATGAACAATTCACAGTCTCATTCAATCATTATCCAATAATGAATTTAAAACTCATTTATTTCGAAAAGGAACCGCAATAGCTCACTGTGGAGACGCTGTTACCGTTAGCTAAGCAGCTAAACAAGTTAACATTAGTTGTAAATGAGTCAAAATCAAACAGGGCTCGCTGCAAAGCCTTTTTCTCTGTACTACAGTGCACCGAGCGCTTACTAGTTACTAAGTGTCACGTAATTCACAAAATAAGACTTTTTTCCCCAATTTAACTCGAGTGAAAACTTACCTGAACGCCACAGATGTCCCGGATGAGTCGCCTTCTCTCTGGTGGGTTGCTAAGAGACGAATAACCGTCCAAATTCAAACAGAAAAGAGCGGCATCGGCCTTCGGTCGTGAGCAAACTCATGGGCCGACCTTTGATGAGCTGGCCAAATAGAGCACACCCGCCTATGCCCGGCCGATCCTTATTAGATCTTACAGTTTATGAGGCCGACGTTCTGCTCATGGGCCGACGTCGGCCAGACGTACGTGTGCTGTCTGGGCGTAGCCTACGTGACTGACAGCTCGCCTACAGTATAAACAATTAAATGGTAAACCTTTTTTTAGGTAGCCTATTGTATCCTCTTTTTAAAAATTATCGTTAAATCAATGAGCAAACTCGGAGCACTTCACCGGCATTGACTCTCTTCCCAGGGGATGCTGAGCTCGCGCATGAAAATAAGAGATTATGAATGCCACTGAATGAAAATTTGATCATTTTATTAACAGTGCATGAAAAACGCACAGAAAGTGCACTGTCTTCAACGGGAACCGTCTTAGCGGTTTTTATTTGAAGGCTCTCTTGGTGACTTCGAGCTTTCTCGTGGTCCTTTACTGCCTCGATTTTAAAATTACTGGTCCCCACCACGAAACTGTTAGTGTTATTTTTTCTTTCGTGTACTCTCGGCAAATCTGACAAAACATGACCGCATTTTTTACTATCAAACACTAGCCACCCAGATAGCAAGAACGTTTGGGCCAAATGTGGCCAATAGCTGGCACATATGGCTTAGATATGGCATGGCTCAACAGATATGGGCCAGATTGTTACCGTATATGTTTTGCCATAAGTTTAAAATTTGCGGGAAATCATTGCTTGGTTCACAGCTCCTTTTGAGGTATATGGTCCAGATAACAACAAACACATTAGAGCCAAGTAAGGTTAAGCTATGGCTGACATTGGTAAACATCGACTTCTGGCTAACATTTGGATTACACTTGGAAAACACATCAAGTTTGTCTGATGTCCGGCAGGCCACGCCTCAGTTGCTATGACGACCGCGTCAATTTGACCGAAAGGCGGCAACTCCCTCACAGATTTTCCGTCACACAAGTGCTTCAGGTAAGGGATATTTTGCCATTTTAAAGTAATTTTATTTAAATATTTATGATTTTGTGTAAACATTTGTAGTTATTAGATGTTTAGTTATTTGTTTCATTGGGAAAGCATCGAGTTAAATCATTTTTCTTTGTTGAGTGTGGTGTTTGCGTAGCCCGCCGACAGATTCCAATAATCACGCAACCCGGGTTAATGCAAAATCACTTATTTTAGATAGAGATTGATTCGTGAAAACGTTTACAAAGCATTTTTCACGTTTTCAGTGTTTTTCACTGCTCTGTGGTGTGGTAAAACATACAGGCTCTCCTGAAGTGAAAGATAACAGTCGAAGCCATTCAAAAAATCATCTTACATTTCTTAAAATGGGCTTTGATGTAACGTTGTAATCCCGATTTCATAGTCCCGTTTTTTTAACCATTTTAAGCAGTTTTCAAGACTAATATGATCGACAACATGTCAAGCTTTCTATAGATGTACAGTTAGCAAATTTCCTTTGGCCCGGATCTGGCCGTAACCTACAGCTAAAGTGTGGCCCAGATTAGTTTTTGTTCGCCGGCCCAAAATTGGCCCATATGTTTTTAGCCAGAACTGAACCAAACCAGAGCCATAACTCCGCCGTTCATCAGTACTTGATGCAATGTTGAGAAAATACTTAAAATACTTAAAATTCTTATAATTTTTGTATTTTAAATGCTGTATCCCCAGGAGGTAAGTATAGCCTAGTAAATGGTGTTTGTGTGAATGTCCACAAAACTTGAAGACTTTATATTACCAGTAGGAAAGAAAATTTTAAAGATGAAAAATAATTCATGAGATAAACATGAATAATTTGTTGCCATTGTGTTAATAATATTTAATAAGTAAAAAGTAAGTATAGTTTGAAAATGTATTTAAAAAAGTAACAACTTGATTATATAAATCAGATGACATGTATTTGGTTATTCTGCAGGTCTACCTTTCAGTTTGTACTACTGATAATAATTATTACACTAAAACTCAAAATGTCTCTCCTCACTGTAGGTGCTGTCAGGCAGAATCCCCTGACTGGAAAGGCTTCAGATAAAGACATTGAAATTAACTGTATAAAGTGGCTGCACCTGTCTGGAGACCGAGATGGTGCGAGGAAAGAGAGAATGGATAAACAACAGTGCATTGCTGACCCCCTTTAGACAGTTTGCAGCATTACTGACACCAACACACTTTTAAGCAACTCTAACACTTTTCTTCTCAACACTCAAGTTTAATGTTATTTGTTCTTAAAAACTGGTTCCGACTCAAATTTGTCCATTTATTTTTTTATTTATTTATTTTTTTTTTAATGCTAAATGTATATCTGTTGAATATTCCTAAAAATGGATTTCAACTCAAATGAGTCAACTGCATAATTTTTGGTTTGAATATTAATTGTGTTTGTGTTATATTCTTAAAAAATTATTCCAACTCAAACTGTAATGTTAAATATGTGTTATATATTTATAAGAATAGTCTAACTCAATACTGAGTAACTGTAAAGCACATTTAACCTGCACTGATAAAAGTAAATTATTTTATTTACATTTTTGTTGTTGAGTCTGTGATTTACTCTCTAGTTATATACAAATACAAATTTTACATATACAATCAGCTGCATGTGGGCCACATTAGGGCAGTGAGGTCTTAACAGAACTCAGCCTTACTAAAATGAAACATAAGGCCCATATATGGGCCACATAAAAATGTATTACTTGGCTCATGATAGGCGGAGTTATGGCTCTGGTTTGGTTCAGTTCTGGCTAAAAAACATATGGGCCAATTTTGGGCCGGCGAACAAAATCTAATCTGGGCCACACTTTAGCTGTAGGTTTGGGCCAGATCTGGGCCAAAGAAAATTTGCTAACTGGGCAATGACGACCTGTCTGCCATTTACAATTAAACTTCCTTCTCTTTGTTTCGCACGCTCTGTCAACATTTTCATCTTCTGCCTCCTTCCTCTTCTCACCTCTTCCTGATCCTGACGTCTGTCCTAACCACCGCAGCATTTTGATTTTAGCTTATTTCGCTGTCCAGCTCAGTCCTCTTTGCTCATCCGATATTTCCTATTTCTTGTTTGTATTTTCGCGCTCTTGTCGTCGTTGATTGGACCCGCAAACTAGTGATGGGTCGTTCTTGAACGATTCGTTCATTTTGAACGAATCTTTAATGTGACTCGGGACGAACGAGTCGTCTCGGGGAGTGATTCGTTCAGTCGCGCATGCGCAACATCCTATTAGGTCATGTACTGGAATTAGTTCAACTGTTTTAGAGTCGTTCGTTCACCTTATGGGGATGTCACGTGATGAACGAACGACTCGAACCCGAAGACTCAAAAGATGAACTAATCAATTCTCCTTCCGGCTCAGGCTGCATAGGTTAACATTACGGGGATGTCACGTGATGAACGAACGACTCAAACCCGAGGACTCGAGAAATGAACTAATCAATTCTCTTTCCGGCTCAGGCTGCATAGGTTAACATTACGGGGATGTCACGTGATGAACGAACGACTCAAACCCGAGGACTCGAGAAATGAACTAATCAATTCTCTTTCCGGCTCAGACTGTGTTGGTTAGCTAATTGGGCTGTCAGGTGATGAACGAACGACTCAAACCCGAAAACTTGTCAGATAAGAGGCGAGGTGAGCGAATCATAGACTAAAGACCCAGGTAAACAATGAATTAATATTTTCTGTTTCTTATAGCATTATAGTTTTGTTTTGTTTGTAGTGTGATCAACGTTTGTGTAAGCAGTAGATGTGTTAGGGAAGTAAAACGTAACATTTTAATTATATTTTGCTAAAATGAACAAAATGAACGAAATGACTCGAAAAAAGATTCGTTCATTTTGCTGAACGAGACTCAAAGGACCGAGTCGGTAAAATGATCCGAACTTCCCATCACTACCGCAAACCGAAGCGTACAGTATCTGCGCGCTGCTGCCAATAGGTATCTAAAACGTCACCCGTAGCGTAGTGTTCATGTGAAATGTAGGACGGAGGGGACAAACGACCCAGAGCATCTCTGACATGATTTGCATGATTGGCTCATGCATCACCGGCCAAAACTGGCTGGTAAGTTTTTATCAATACCCGCCAAAATGATTTTTAATCGGCATTTGGCGGGTTGGCGGGTGTTAATTTCGAACCCTGGTTATATCGCACTTTGTAAAGAAACTGGTCTGGCGGATATCGCGTTTCATGAAAAAATACAACCAATAGGGAACGTTCTGGGAACCAAAAATTGTTTTGCTGGGTCCGCTTTAGAATGTGACGCTTCGTTAAAAAATGATAAAAATAGCATTTTACATGCTACAAGTGCTCACCCAACCTATCTGAAGAAGGCATTGCCTTATACGCAATTTCTCCGTTTAAAACAAATTTGTACGGAGTGTTGAATTCCAGAAACAGGCTATGATAATGTATAAGCAGTTTACCCTTAGAGGTTATTCCAGTAAATGGTTGGACGACATGAAATTTTATCTACTAATGGTGCACACATTGGAGATAAAGCGAAATCAAAATCTTTTAAGGTTAATTGTACCGCAACATATTCGAAACATAGTCGTGAGGTTGAGGATGTGATTAAAAAACACTGGCACATTTTGACCAGCGATCCGGTGTGTGCACGGCTTTTTTCCGAACCTCCGTTATTTTCCCATTATAGCGCGAAAAACATAAGGGATTGTCTTGTAAGATCAGACACGTTTGTGAAAAATAAAAGCGATCGTATCGGCAATGAAGTAGGCTTTTATTCTTGTCATAAATGTGCAGCTTGTAAACACATACGGAGAAAACAGTCATCTTTTAGGAGTTGCGTGACAGATCGCGAGTACCGCATTAGACAGTTCACCACTTGTTCATCCACTAATGTAATGTATTTGTTGACTTGTGGGTGTAACAAACAGTATGTGGGAAAAACCAGTAGATCGATCAGAACGCGTATTATTGAACATATGAGCTCCATTAGGAGAAAGGACACAAAGTCTCCGGTAGCTCGCCACTTTAACGAAGCGTCACATTTTAAAGCGGACTTATATTTTACGGTAATAGAACATATACCACAGTCTCGAAGGGGTGGTGACTTGGAACGTCGTCTTTTACAAAAAGAGTGAAAATGGGTTTTTGATTTGAGATCTTTAAATCCTCTCGGTATGAATGAAGAATGGATGTATACATCGTTACACCCCTAATATATATATATATATATATAGAGAGAGAGAGAGAGAGAGAGATGATAGATAGATAGATAGATAGATAGATAGATGGATAGGTAGGTTTCTTTTTATTTGATTTTAAGGATATTGCATGCTTACTCTAAATCTAACAACATAATTTACAAAAATATTGTCAGTTATACTTCATCTGCCTGTTGGTGTCCAAGTCAATGATTCCTACCACATTTCTTCTACAGCCATACAATATCAATGTATGTGTGAGAGCCAATGGCATTTCACAATTAAACGGACATAATGCCTTTTTGGGTGGCAATTTTTGAATGTGTAAGAGATTTGAGCATTACGTTGAATGGAGACTGTGATCGGTTTCTTAAAGGAATTGTTTGGCCTTGGAAGACTCCTCTATAAATTATTATAACTGTACTTTTATCTGTCTGTTATGTGTTTTAAATCGAGAAATGTCTAAGGGTTTAAGGGTACGGGGTCAGGTTAGGTTCTCAAAACCATATATGTGATAATCATACCCTAGAATATCATGTCATGATGACAAAATTACACTCCAATATACTGTATAATTTCATGAGGATCAATCTCAGCAGTCACTGGCTGTTTCACAATAAAGATGATAAAGAGTGCTTTTGGTACCTGGTAGTCTCGGACAAGCTGCTGATAAGCTGTTGTCTCACACCCTTTTTCCAGTTAAGCAGGTGCAATCTCTCAAGAATATAATTTACTTATCAGTTCAGTCATTCTTGAGAAGTGGGATAAAACAGGGTGCAAAATTGAAAAAATAAAACCTTGTACTCAGACAAATTAGACTACATTTATGTATCTTATATGTACTAAGCTACTGAGCTTTGATACAGCCTCCCAACTTTCCTCTTTTTTTTTTTTTTTTAAACTTGGACTGTGTAATATAATTTCAACTTTATCTATAACAGCATTCATAATGTTTTTAACATTACAAAACACATTCTCATGTTAGCAGACAGATTACACTTTCACATGTGACCAACAATTCCACAAATATAAAATATCATAATTAAATATTATCAAAATATTCAGCTGACGGAGGTGACACATCTGACAAAAATCTTAATAAAAATCTGCTTTAAGAGAATAAAATGATCTAAATATTTCAGATAATTTCCTCAGAAACTGGAAGATGGTGTTGACATATCATGGTTGTGACACAGAAAATATTAACATTAGGATTTAAAATCCTAATGTTAATCCAGAGCCTGTCTGACACTGATGTACTCTGCAGAGGAGGACTGTGGCAAGGGGTTTGTTTAGAGTGACAGCTGCCCCTGATATTCCCTGATTTTATTACATTTTAATGAATGTCTGACAGTGTTGACAAAAAGTAGGGACACAACTGTGAAACCTTACGAAACATGCATGTGTCACTGAAAAACAACCTTGCTTTGATATGAGATATTATTAAGTCTTTTTCATCATTAAAAAAGCATTTTTTTTTAATCCATTTTATAGCATATGAATGATTAAACCCTTCTCTGTGGACACACTGTTTTAGATGTAGTGAGAAGACAACAAGTGTCATAGATTTCACATAATGATGCAATTAAATTGAAGGGGATAATTGTGTTAAATGCATTCTATTATTAATCCCCATAACGTTTACAATTACATTTTTTTTTTAAAACCTAATAGCAGTTACAATTGCTGGAGATGTTTTGTCCCATGTTTCAAGAATCACTTAAATATTATTGAAAACCCCCTCCTTTCCAGATAACCTACAACAGTCCTGAGTTTTTAAACTCGGCCGTTGGACAGATACCAAATGGTGTCTTGACCAATTAGACCTTGTTTTAGCTCAGGGGTGTTACTATGTTTCTCCTCTCAATGCATAAATCAACATGTTATCTTATCAGTCACATAGTCCAAATATTTCCGCTCTTGCACGGTATAATTTGGACGTGATTCTATAACAAGAATATAATACATTTTACAAAGAATTGAATGATAGAAATGTTCCAAGGAAGCAATTTCAAGCTCAGGGATACCAAACACAAATATAAACCCTTATATATGTAGGTATATATGTAAAGGCATTTTCTGTGAGAAACAAAAGGTCAAAAGGTCTAAAAGGAGCCTGGTCCTTTTCCTGGGTGGGGGAGCCCACCCAGCGAAGTCTGTACTAATAATTTTCCACATGTGATGGTCATGATGTTCTGTGTCTTTGACCATTAATCTTGGGTTTCTTGCCCCAAAATTGTCAATCTCCTTTCTGAGTTGAAATTATCAATAAGTGTTGTTTTGTTGCAAGTTGTTCAAAGCTGGTTGGTAAGACTTACTTCGGGCTGCCTGATTTATGATCGCCCATGTTGTCTTGGGCCTCTTTGTGGAATTGGGCTCTTTGAGTTTCAACAGTTCTGCTCGGATCTTAAATTGTCTGATTCACTCTAAAATGCTACAAATGGGTCTCGGTTTTAACACAGTCTGTCCATACTGGTAATTTAACTTGGTTATATTATCACTTTTCTGAGATGTAAAGTGGACCTCTACTGTGTATATGTTTTGGTGATAAAAACATTTACATTTTATAAGTGTTTTTTTTTTGCTAAAATAAATGTAATGACATAATGAATAACTTCATAATGAAAAAAGTATATTTTTTTAAAAAGGAAATAATTCAAAGAAACAGGAGTATTAAGATATTTATTTTCTGAATTGACAGACTAAAACACCATTTGTTGTCTGTTGTTTAGCATAATATAAAACCAAAATCCCTTTGTAATATCTCACTCATCAAGCAGGGGAAATACATTCAAATACAATAGAAATAGTAGTAGATTCATAACAATTAATTTTTAATTGAATTTTATATCCAGTTTATCATCTATAGATGAAAAGCCAAGCAACCAGCAAGTTAAAAATTTACTAACAGTTGTATAACAAAATTGCTATATGACCAATTAACATGTACACATGTATTACAGCATATGAGTCACAGTCATCGTTTCTGGTCAAGATCAGTCATTCCCCTGCCTCGTTATTTCCCAAAGGGTTTCAGTTTATATTCAGCTGAAGAAAGCATATGATGCTGTCTATGGCTTTGGCAGCAAGGGACGCACATGGCTGGCCACATCATTAAAGGAGACCGGAACATAGCTGGGAACTTGCTCCCCAGAGAAAGCCATGAGCTGGGCACCTTGACGATTGATGTGCTCATATAGCACCCAGACACCACCTTTCACTTTGTGGGAAGAAGCGATGTCACTGAAAGCTATTTCGTGAAGATTGGTTTCTCGGTGTAGGGTCACGGTTCTTCCATTATAGTTGATATGCTCAAACAGCTGGATTTCCGGGTTGTCCAGATCATCAGTGATGATCTTGAGGGAACAGAACTTTTCCTTGTCTTCAAGGGTAGCGTATTCTCCTTCCTCAAACACCCTTTGCTTTCCAGAAAAATTCTTTCCATAATATGCAACCCATGGTGCGCCAATGACTTTGAGAGATGAGATGACGTTGCTGAAGCCCTTTTCTTCTAAGTTGTGGACATCGTTGTTAAATTCAGCTGTTCTGCCCTCGAAGCCCTCTTTAGTAAAAACAACAATCTTGGTCATTTTGAATATGAGGATTGGAGGAGAGAGAGGCTGGAGAATGCAAGTGCTTCTTAATCAGCTTCCTGTGGCTCTGCTGGGAACAGTGAACTACTTGGGGTGTAGAGTTGCCCTTTTAAATCACAAATACGGCAAAGTGGGCGTTGACAAGTACATGAAAGTACATGTAGGCGTGGAAGCTGAGAAACATGTAAAGTTATGTTACAAGCAAAAAACAAAACAAAACATTTTATTGTGTTGTCAGGTGTGCTTGATACAAGTTGTTAACGTTAATGATGGAAACCAAAATACTGTAAATACTTCATTATGCTGTTTATGTTTTAAGATGTGCTTAAACTGAGATGCAGAAATATTACAATTCAAAGACTCAATTTTCTGAAGAAAAAAAAAAAAAAAAAACTTAATTACTGTTGTGCAACTGTTTCCGTACCGCCTCCTCCGCACCACCAGAGGGAACCCTCGCCGGAGTATTAACTCGTTCACATTCGGACTTCAATTCCCATAATCCTTCATACCTGGGACTGACGCACCCCACGCACACACCTACACCTCATTACTCACACAGTATATAACACACACACACACACACAACACCTCTCTGCAAAGTCTTGATTTGCCCTGGCTATCATTTCTGAGCGTTTGTTTATTCCAGTACCGACTTCTCGTTTCCGACCTTGGACTGTTACCCGTTTTGTGAACCTTCTCTGTGTGTTTTTTGGAATTGGACTTATCTTTGGAATTGCTGTTACGCCGCCTGCCCCTGAACCTCGCCTGCCTCTCCGTTTACGAGCTTGTATTCTCTTTGTGGACTGTGTTCGCTGTTGTTTGACCCTGCCTGTCTCTGACTACGAAATAAAGCTGCATATGGATCCAAACTCCTCTGACGATCCGTTACAGAAGACTTCGCCACACAGTGATCCAGCAGCTGTGGCTCGATTATCGTCTGAACTTTCTGCTCAGGCCACTCAGCTCGTGTTGCACCATCACCATCTAACCCGTTTGACAACCTTGACCGAGGAGCTTGTAAAAACTCTGCAGGGCCTTCAAATCACGCCATCCATGGCAGCTCCCGTGCCTAGCACGCCGCCTCGTACTCCAGCCGCCTCAGCAGTCGTGGGCTCACCGGCCGCCATTAGCTCTCGTCTTGCCTTCCCAGAAAAATTCAACGGAGATCCAACCAAATGTAAGGGCTTTCTACTACAATGTTCACTATTTGTCAACCAGCAACCCGCCTTATATCCCACGGATTCAAGCCGTATAGCATTTGTTTGCGCGCTGTTAACCGCAAGAGCTTTAGATTGGGCGACTGCAATATGGAGGGCCGACGCTCCCACTTATACCACTTTCGAAGAATTCTTACGACATTTTCACAAGGTTTTTGAACATCCTGCTGGGGGGAGAAGCGCTGGGGAAGAGTTGTTAAATCTATCACAGGGAAGGAGGACGGTAGCAGATTATGCGTTATCCTTTCGTACCCTGGCAGCTCAAACTACGTGGGTTGAGGACACATTAAAATTGCTTTTTCGTCGTGGACTCAACCAGGAGCTCCAATCGGAGTTGGCATGCCGTGACGAGGATCGTTCACTCAGCAGCTACATCGAGTTGGCCATTCAGGTGGATAACCTCATTCACACTCGACGCTCACCGCGAACCACAGCTCAGCCTCTAGCCGAGGCACCCCTTCCTCCGGAACCTATGCAGATCGGCACCACTCATCTTACCTCAGAGGAGAGAGAGAGACGTGTGCATAATCATCTTTGCCTCTACTGCGGTCAAGCTGGTCATGTCAAGTCCACCTGCCCCATTCGTCCAGCTCGTGCGGTGAGTGTAAACAGCTTGTTAATCATTCAACTACCTGTAATCCTGCGTGTCACAAATCAGACTATTCAGACCACTGCTTTGATTGATTCCGGCGCTGCAGGAAATTTTATTTCTACTGAGTTTGCTCAGCAGCATAACATCACTCTCACCCCATCTTCCTCTTCCTTAACAGTGGAGGCGCTAGACGGCAGACCCCTTGGAGAGGGGAGGGTGCAGAACATCACAGAGGTTATCCAGATGCGTGTCGGGGCACTTCATAAGGAATCCATTCAATTCTACACCATTCGATCAGCTCATCATAGTCTCATCCTGGGACTTCCTTGGCTGCGTAAGCACGACCCTCGTATTGCATGGAGAGAAGGGAAATTACTTCAGTGGAGTGCCTTTTGCCAGAACAACTGTATATCTCCCGTTCAGCCCAGTTCAAACGTCTTACCATCGCTTCCTGATGCCAACCTCGACATTACCAAACTTCCCACAGAGTATCAAGATCTACGACTGGCTTTTAGTAAGGAAAAGGCGACACAACTACCACCTCATCGCTCAGTCGACTGTGCCATTGATTTACTGCCAGGTCAGTCACCCCCTAAGGGTCGTATTTTCCCTCTCTCCCAACCTGAATCAATAGCTATGAGTAATTATATAAGGGAAGAATTAGCCAAGGGTTTCATTCGTCCATCTACTTCACCGGCGTCAGCAGGATTCTTCTTTGTGAAAAAGAAGGATGGAGGTCTCCGACCATGCATCGACTACCGCGGCCTTAATGAGGTGACTGTTAAATTTCGTTACCCATTACCACTAGTCCCCGCAGCCCTAGAGCAGCTCCATCAAGCCAAGTATTATACCAAGCTGGACCTACGTAACGCTTACAATCTAATCCGTATCAGAGAAGGTGATGAATGGAAAACTGCCTTTTCAACCACTAGTGGGCACTATGAGTACCGGGTTATGCCCTTCGGGCTGTCCAACAGCCCATCTGTCTTTCAGGCCTTCATGAACGACATCTTCCGTGATATGCTAGACAGATGGGTCATCGTGTACATAGATGATATTCTGATCTATTCCAACTCCATGCCAGAACACATCCAGCACGTCAGAACTGTACTTAAACGTCTCATCCAGTATCAGCTCTATGCCAAACTAGAGAGATGTGAGTTTCACCAAACATCCACTTTCTTCCTGGGATATATCATCAGCCAGGAGGGAGTAGCCATGGACAAGAGGAAGGTAGAGGCGGTTCTAAGATGGCCTCAGCCCTAAACCCTCAAAGAGTTACAGCGCTTCTTGGGGTTTGCTAATTTCTACAGACGTTTCATTCGAAATTTCAGCTCTGTGACCGCACCTCTGACAGCCATGACTAAACATCAAACATCATGCTTAATCTGGTCATCTGAAGCACAGCGAGCCTTCGAGGAGTTACGGGAATGGTTCACTTCAGCACCCATTCTCCGCCACCCAGATCCTAATCAACCCTTCATTGTGGAGGTGGACGCATCTAACAGTTGGAGCGGTACTCTGCCAGCGACACGGTAATCCAGCCAAAATGTATCCCTGTGCCTTTTTTTCCCGCAAGTTAACACCTGCAGAACGTAACTACGACGTGGGCAATCGGGAGCTGTTGGCCATGAAATTGGCCTTGGAAGAATGGCGGCACTGGCTGGAGGGAGCAAAGTACCCTTTCACCATACTCACTGATCATAAGAATCTGGAATATCTCAGGACAGCCAAAAGACTCAACCCCCGGCAGGCCAGATGGGCTTTATTCTAAACCAGATTCCAATTTACCGTCACTTAACGACCTGGCATGAAGAACACGAAGGCGGATGCTCTATCTCGTCAGACTGAAACCACCAACCAGCCTAAACACCAGGAAACGATACTCCCTTCCACTCTATTGTTAGCGCCCGTCCAGTGGGATATAATCACGGAGATTGAGAACGCAAACCAGCAAGCACCTCCTCCTCCAGAGTGTCCACCTGGAAGATTGTTTGTACTGGAAGCCCTTAGAGAACTTAGAGTACTCACTCAGGTCCACAGTGTCCCCAGTTCCGGTCACCCCGGCATCGATGCCACCATCCATCTGCTCCGGAATCGGTTTTGGTGGCCCACTCTATCTACAGAGACCATCCATTTCGTTAACAACTGCTCCACCTGTCAGTCCTCCAAGCCCTCTAATCACCTCCCAGCAGGATTATTGCAACCATTGCCTCTGCCCCAACGACCATGGTCTCACATTGCCATAGACTTCATTACGGACCTACCAAACTCTCAAGGTAACACAGTAATCTTGACCATCGTCGACAGGTTCTCCAAGGCTTGCCGCCTCATTCCAATCTCGAAACTCCTATCCGCTTTTGAGGCAGCTGAACTTCTTTGTAACCAGGTCTTTTGATTCTATGGCCTACCGGAGGACATTGTGTCAGACCACGGACCTCAGTTCACTTCCAGACTCTGGTCATCCTTCTTCAAATTGCTTAATGTCAATGTCAGTCTAACCTCAGGATACCACCCGCAATCGAACGGACAGACCGAACGCCTAAACCAAGAGATCATACGATTCCTCAGAAGCTACTGTTACAATAACCAATCCGACTGGAGCCATTACCTCATGTGGGCAGAATACGCACAAAACTCCCTGGTTAAACCCTCCACTGGCATTACCCCGTTTCAGTGCATCCTCGGCTTTCAGCCACCCATGTTCCCCTGGTCAGGCAAACCATCTGATCTACCTTCAGTTACCGACTGGTTGCATCGCAGTGAGGATACCTGGAATCAGGCTCACACTCACCTATCACACGCGGTCAGAAGACAGACCCGGACTGCTAACTTGCATCGTCGTCCAGGTCCTCGCTATACTCCTGGCCAATGGGTCTGGCTGTCCACCCGTGACATACGACTGAAACTCCCATGCAGAAAACTCAGCCCCAGTTATGTTGGCCCATTTCAAATTATTAGACAAATAACTCCAGTATCCTTCCGTCTTGATCTACCTGCTAATTATCGTATTTCTCCTACTTTTCACGTCGTTGCTGAAACCCGCTGGAGGTCCGGGGGAGGCGTTAGAGGAGGAAGCCGGTTCACAGACCTCCCCCATCTTGGTCAACGGCGAGGAGGCCTATCAGGTACATGAGCTCCTGGAGGCGCCGGGGAGGCACACTTCAATACCTGGTCGATTGGGAGGGGTTCGGTCCGGAGGAGCACTCCTGGGTCAACGCGGGAGATATTCTCGACCCCTCTCTCACTGATGAGTTTCATTGGAGGTTCCCGGAAAAACCGGCCCCAGACCCCGAGGTAGACCCCGGCGCCGTGCACCTCCTTGTGTCAGGAGCCGCTCACAGGGGGGGGGCTCTGTTACAGAGGAGGCTTCCGTACCGCCTCCTCCGCACCACCAGAGGGAACCCTCGCCGGAGTATTAACTCGTTTACATTTGGACTTCAATTCCCATAATCCTTCATACCTTGGACTGACGCACCCCACGCACACACCTACACCTCATTACTCACACAGTATATAACACACACACACACACAACACCTCTCTGCGAAGTCTTGATTTGCCCTGGCTATCATTTCTGAGTGTTTGTTTATTCCAGTACTGACTTCTCGTTGCCGACCTTGTACTGTTACCCGTTTTGTGAACCTTCTCTGTGTGTTTTTTAAAATTGGACTTATCTTTGGAATTGCTGTTACGCCGCCTGCCCCTGAACCTCCCCTGCATCTGCTTACTGACAAGGCTGATAACCCACTGCTGTCAGTAAGAAACCTTTAACGTCACCCTTTAACTGTCATAATTTCAACCTATTACAGGTGCAAAGGGCATCTTTATTAAAAAACTTTAATTTTGCTGGCAAAAATGTCTCCACGCTTGTGTTTATTGGGAAAAAAAAAGTCCATGGTTATGGGTCTGTTTTTTAAAGGAATGGTTTGGCCTTGAAAGACTCTATAAATTATTATGACTGTACTTTTATCTGTCTGTTATGTGTCTTAAATCGAGAAATGGCTAGGTTTAAGGGTACGGGGTCAGGTTAGGTTCTGTGCCACAATAAAGATGATAAAGGGTGCTTTTGGTACCTGGTAGTCATGCATTTGTCTCGGACACGTGGTAAACTGTTGATAAGCTGTTGTTTCACACCCTTTTTCCAGTTAAGCAGGTGCAATCTCTCAAAAATATAATTTACTTGTCAGTTCAGTCATTCTTGAGAAGTGGGATAAAACCTTGTACTCAGACAAATGAAACTACATCTATGTATCTTATATGTACTATGCTGCTGAGCTATGCTTTAATACAACCTCCCAACTTTTCTCTCGACAATAAGGAGTGCCTGATGGCCTGGGGCCAGTGTGAAAGATGCTCAGGACAGTTGAAGAATTTGTCACTGGCCCGATGCACTGCTGAGTCATCACGAAAGTTTATCATTTGCACATATTTTTAATGTGTAAACGTCTGTTAACACAGAGAAGAAAAAATACTGTAGCAGGCAGAGCAAGATCATGGTTCACAATGCGCAAAATATCGATAATATTATCCTAAATGTTGAAACAGGGGTTTATATGAATGTATCTCTGAGGGAAACTGATTTTAAGAAAAGTTTACTTGGCGTTTTCTTTTCAGTTGCCTCTGTATAATGCATTTAAAGTAGCATTCATAAGCACAGCACTGCTTTGTTTACAGTGGTAACCGAGAAAACGTAATATCACTGTTATTCCATAAGCGCCATGTTGTGAATTTTTTTTCTTAGAGACCAGGAGACGTTTTGGATATCTTAAAGCAGAAGTTTCTCTTTATTCAGATACTCGCTGCGTGGCACTGCAGTCATCAAAAAGTCGTCTAAGGCAGTGATACATTGTAGTTTATATACATTTAGGGGGCAGTGCTTAGATCTGGAGACAAAGCACCTGGGTGACGACCCCAAACAAAGCATGCAAATGAAGTATTCAGGTATAGCAGCCTGCACTATTTACACCAGTCCTAATCCAATCATTATAACTACTCAAAGACTGGGCAGAGGTACCAAGAGCCATTAAAAACAAAAGGTGAACATCTCAGTAATCTGGCTCATTTGACTTACAATAAGAGAACAGGAACCGGCAGTAACCTCTTGCTACAAACTTTGCTTGAGAGAATCATTTGTCTGATGTCATCATATTTACCTTAAATGCTAAATACAATGTACTGCACCTTAGGTTTTCACGTGATGCTATGTCAGCACATAGGATCAGCATATTTTAATCAGTTTCTTAAATTTGTAATCCTACAGCCACCTGCTGAATGAGAGACTGAATTAAAATAAATTTATTTGTTTATTTTTTGTTAAAATTTATTTGTTTTAAAATAATGATAATAATAATAAAATAACTTTTGAGCAAACAAATAATGTTTAAACTATGGTATTGAAATTGCCATCGAGACTTGTACTATTTAATTGGTATGTAAAACACTGGTGTCATTTAGGTCATTTTCTCATATTTTGTATATTTGACTATAAAATTCTAACAGAATGTGCAATTTTCAAATGCAAGATGTAATTTTTTTCAGAAAACTAATGGCTTTCGAAAAAAGTACAGTTATTGAAGCAATCTGAATTATTTTCGAATGGTTGAAGGGTTACGGTAACATGAATACAGCTTGGTTTGATGTGTCGGCGGCGACAGAGCCGGTTAAGGGTTAATTAAAAGTCCCACTTTATATTGGGTGGCCTTCCCTAGTGTGTACTTACATGAAATTCTAAGAACAATGTACTTATTGTGTTCATATTGTATTGCAAAACACTTATGCTGCTACTGAGGTGGGATATGGGTAAGGTTAGGGGACAGGTTTGGTGGTATAGGTAGGTTTAAGGGTGGGTTAATGTCTGTAGCTTATTACTCAACTTACAAAATGCTATTCTGTAATATATGAAATTGCCACGGTCACCAAACAGATAAGATAGGATTCCAAAATGTTAGGATCCTTAAGTAATATGGCCCCTAGAAAATAACTGTTGACAAATGACAATTGCTAAGACAAATCAAATCGATGCTGCTACCACTTTTTGTTCACTGATGTGAACAAAAGGTGGTATTATAATCAAAGGTATTATAATCAAATCTGATCCACTCACTAGCAAAGTTTCCATCCTCTTTCTTTTTTTCTTTTTTTTTTTTTGTGGTGTTTTGTTATTGACAAAGTGAATATGCTTAAAAAAACTGCAAAATTTGCTGTCTCCAGCCTGTTTCCATCCAGCTGGCTTTTTACCAATAAAATGGTATGCGTGATGAAGTCATCCCTAAAAAAACAAATTGTTGCATAAGTTTTGGTGTATCGCAAAAAAACAAAAAAAGCCCTTGAGCTGTTTCCATGCATAATTTCACCTATTGCGCAGGCTAGTAGCCTTTTCTTCATCCATTTAAAACAAAACTGTATAATATAGGCTGCTATTTAATTGTACAGGCCTACATAAAATGTTTTTTATTAACAAGTGTCATGTGTGTTCCTCACTGGGTCCCTTCACCTCTAGGGGTTATTTTCTAGACACCCCCCCTGTGTAGCAGGCAGGCAGGTAGACGAAGGAGAATGTAGTTTTAAACGAATGATTCTAATAATAATAGAAAAAACAGGCAGAACGGAATTGCACACAACTTATAATGATGATTGATATTGACTAAGAACGGACAAAGAAAGACTGAACAGAAAGGGGTATAAATACTAGAACAAACGAGAGCAAATTAATGACAGGTGTGGGGTAATTAATCAAAAACCATAGCAACACAGGAACAGAAACAGAAGGCAGGAGAACAGGGAAAAACGGAACCAAAACACAAAGAACACGTGACATAACTCTCAGACAGAGCGGAGATGAGGCCGGCCTCCAGGTAGGATCAGGGAGCTCGGGAAGCCATGGCGGAGCAGATAGTTCATGAGGCCATGGCGGAGCAGGCAGTTCAGGAAGCCATGGCGGAGCAGGTAGTTCAGGAGGCCATGGCTGTACGGCCTCTGTGGCCTTGGCCACTAGCCCGACCATTATGGCCACGGGGGATTTCTGAGGGAAATTTAAAGGTCCATAGGCCTTTAAAGGAGCGGGCTCTGGACGGCACTCCGGAGGCGCTGGCACTGGAGAGCTGGACAGGACCAGCGGAGATGAAAGAAGGCTGGACGGGACCAGCGGAGACGTAAGAGGGCTGGACGGGGACCAGCGGAGCTGTAGACGACAAAGGAGAGAGAATAGGTGCATCATACTCCAAGGGGAGCTCCAGGTCCATAATGTTAATAATGGTAATATGGCTTGCCATATGAGAGGCTGGCGGACTTGAGCGCGGAGCGGCGGCTGGCGGGTTTGAGTGCTGCGTGGCGGTCAGCAGCTTTGAGCACAGGGCGGCGGTCAGCAGGTTTGAGCGCAGGGCGGCAGCCGACGGTTTGAAGCTGAGGCCGCAGATGGTATTTCCACAGTGTTTGGGGCTGGGCAGGCGGTCCGAGCCGTTGGTGCGGTATGTGGGGGTTCTCGGCGAGGAGTGAGCTGACACGACGCGGCGTGTTCCAGAGGGGGCTGGACAACGAGACTTTGAATCTTCCTTTATTTCTTCGACTTTGAAATTAAAACCGTTTAAATAAAGGGCAAGATTTATCAGTTCGATCAGGGGATACTCGCACACGGGAAGATCGCAACGGATAGTAATTTGAGAGCAAATTAATGACAGGTGTGGGGTAATTAATCAAAATCCATAGCAACACATGAGGAACAGAAACAGAAGGCAGGAGAACAGGGAAAACGGAACCAAAACACAAAGGACACATGACAGTAACAAACTAAAACAAACAACAACAAAAAAAAAACTAAACACTTAATTTAATAGACCCTATTTCAGCAGGGCTCTACATACACATTTAACTAACAAATTGAACGTTCACGAAGCGTTTGTTAATCCAGAGGACAGTTTTCAGGAAGGTCTGTTTTACACGCAAATTACTCCGAATTTACTGATATATTTACGCAAGTTTTATGAACGAGGCCCATTGCCAGTTTTCATAAGTTTTTAGGGAGGAGGGTGAGCTGTTCATGGTTTCAGGAGGTAGGGTTGTGGATGAGGTTCCGGGGGGGTCAGAGAGATTGGAGTTAAGGGCTCTCACAGTCTGGGGGAAAAAGCTGTTGAGCAACAGCTCTAGATAGACAGAGCTGTGATACTCCGGTACCTTCTACCTGATGGCAGGAGCTGGAAGAGACCTTGGAGACGGATGGGTGGGGTCCTTGACGATGCTGGTCGCCTTGCTGGAGCATCGTGCAAGGAAAATATCCAGGATGGTGGGGAGAGGGGCACAGATGATCTTTGCAGCTGTGTTTGCTGTCCTCTGTAGGGTCTTGCGGTCAGCGGCGCTGCAGTTTCCATACCAGCCAGTGACGCAGCTGGTCAGCACACTCTCAATGGTGCCCCTGTAGAAAGTGGTGATGATGGGTGGAGGGAGACTTTGTACCAGTAAACGTGTAATAACAATTCAGCAGGTTTTAGGTTGGTTAATGATAAACATCTGCTCTGTTATTTTCAGCTGTGCCTTTTATGATTCTGGAGAAAATCTAGGCAATTCATACTGGGCATGTTCATCCAACTGTGGGAACTATTCATTGCAACAGCTGTGTTGCGTCATCTTCCGTCTAAGCATGTTTGTCTGCCGTGGACACATGGAAAAGCAACAGCATTTTCTTTAGAATTACACGCAACTTAGAGGTGTGTGTTGGGGCAGTAGCCCAATCAACTATGCGATATATAAGTGAGAGCCCTGTGAAGGTTCTTTATAGGTGTGTTTTATAGCATATAATTCCCTAATCGTATATATATATATATATATATATATATATATATATAAGCAATAATTAAATATAGTTTTTGTTTGTATGTTTATTTTTCAGAATTTTAACCCATTTCTTCAGTGCCAAAAATACAGAAGAAAGCAAAATGGCAAATGGACAGCAAATAACAAAGCTCCATGTCTCCACCTCTAAGGACGAAGAGGAAATACTCAGAGCTCAAGGTTATGAGTTCATCAGTGGTAACCTAAATCAAGGTGCTGGTGGGAATCAGGTCCTTCTTTGCATTAGTGGTTTTTCGTTGTTAGGTCCACACATTTTAGAATCAGGTCCTTCTTTGGTACAAGAAGGAGTGTGGCAACAGACCTGTGACCAGGATCCAGTTTTCATTTAACAACAGCATGAAATCTGGTCTGGCTGATGCTGGCTATGAGCTCGTCAACCGAGATCTGAATGCAGGAGTTCGTGGAGATTACATCTTTCTGTGGTACTTCTACGGCAGCACTGAATTTGATATTCCTATTGTGAACCTCCAGGTAACCACAGATGCCAAAGAAGAGCCCGCTCTTCTGCAAGATGGCTGGGAGAGACTGGGCTGTGATTTGAACCGTAATGCAGGAGGAAACTTCATCTACCTGTGGGTGAAGAGAGAGAAGCTGAGCTATATCTGTGAGATCACAGCATCAGTTGACTTCGTTTCTGACAAGCACCTGTTTGAGCTGGGCTACACCCGTGTGGATGAAGACACCAATCGAGGCGCTGGTGGAAACTACGTCTTCCTCTGGTATCGGTGCACAACAGACAAGAGCAAATGTTATAATGCATTATGAAATAAAGTCATCTTTATCCACAACGAATGCTTTGGTGAAGTTTTCATTCCTGTCTTTGGGTTACAACTAGCAATAAGTTATACTGCATGCACTGTCCCCTGATTACATGCTCACGTTTCAGGCTCATAATACACTCACACTACTAGGGAAATTCGGTTGCGTTTTTATCAACACAAATTAATTCAAAGGTTTTTAGTCTTTGATGTGCGTTCCAAAAAGGTACAGTATGACAGCATCACCAATGAAGCTGTTCTGAAAAAAAAAAAAAGATAGATAGATATATAAACAATACAACTTAGTGGTTTTTCGTTGTTAGGTCCACACATTTTAGAATAAATCAATGCTCAAAATTATTCCAACAGTTAAATGTAAAAGGAAAACAAAAAGTAATAAAGATACAACCAACCCCCATGAACTATTCCTAAATTATTACAGCTATTGACCGACCTTTATGAAGTGCACTGTAAATTGCTTTGCGTAAGTATAAAGCTTATTACTTAATGTCTGTAGCTTATTACTCAACTTACGAAATGCTATTCTGTAATAGCTTTTGGCCTAACTGAAATCGCCATGGTCACCAAACAGAAAAGATAGGATTCCAAAATGTTAGGATCTTTAAGTAATATGGCCCCTAGAAAAGAATTGTTAACAAATGAATTGCCAGGACAAATCAAATCAATGCTGCTCCCACCTTTTGTTCACTCATGTCATTATAATCAAATCTGATCCACTCACTAGGAAAGTTTCCATTCAGTTTTTGATGTTTTGTTATTACACATCCTGATTTTGCCAAGTCCTAGTTGTCCTGAGACCAATATTTTTTATGATGACCCTGGGACAACAACTGCCTTAGCCAATCAATGTTTATGACATCATCACTATATGCCCTCCTGCAGAGTCCGCTAAAAAAACAAAAAAAACAAAACAGTAACGCCCCTCACAAATTTAAAAAAAAAAAAAACATTGCCCCAGCACCATTGTACCAATACTTACACCAAGAACGCAAGTGAAAAGGTAAGACAATGGCTTTATTTCTCCAATCAATTTTAGCAGTATATTAGTGATAATAAAATTCATATTAGATTTGCGCTTTTTCGACCACATGTTTTAACATTAGTTTAGTTAGTTAAGTTATCCTAATTAGCCGTTCAGCCTAGACTGATGTTATGTTAACTTTCTGGCTCCAGTTAAGACAATCTAATAAGTTTTAAAATTGATTTTTCACAGTGTGCCTAGCTAAAGGGCTGCGATTAAATAGTGGCCTTTTGCAAGCTTATTTTCTGCCGGTTTATTAGCGCTCGCACTGCCGCCACTGCAAATTTTCCTAATATTTCTGTCGTTAGCATATACTCCCAGCAAACACAGAACATTCCCCTATGGTTCCCGTTTGGTTATTTTTTTGGGGAACCAAATGAGAACGTTCTAGGAACGTTCCCTGTAGGCTCTCTTTTTAATAACCTACAGGGAACGTTTCCAGAAGGTTCCCTGGAGGTTATTTTTTTATTTAATTTTATAACCTAAAAAGAACCTTCCCAGAACGTTCCCTGCAGGTAATTTTTAGGTTTTATTTTTATAACCTACAGAGAACGTTCCCAGAACGTTCCGTGCAGGTTATTTTTAGATTGCATTTTTACAACCTACAGGGAACCTTCCCGGAACGTTCCCTGCAAGTTATTTTTTGGTTTAATTTTATAACCTTAAAAGAACCTTCCCAGAACGTTCCTGTAACATCCTGATGTTATTAATGCCTCAGTTACACCAAGCATATCATGCGCAGATACAATTAAAGGAAATGACCGGATCAAAAGACGCCCCCAAAATTGATGCCGTGAATGCAACAAAAAGACAAAATGCTCACAGATACACAAAAACAAAAGACCACAAACTAGCACACAGAGAATGTGACAGGTGTGCAGGCTCACACAGCCCACGAGATACATGTCCAGCAAGAGGCAAACAGTGTATGAAATGCAAAAAATACAACCATTTCGCAAAAGCCTGCAAAACCAAGAATACTGCTCCAACAAAGCCTCAAAGGAGACCTGTCCACGCCTTAGTGCAAAATAACGAAGAGGAGCAGTGCGAATTGTACATCGACAGCATTACAACTGTGAATGCAAACAAAAACAATGTGCAAGCTTACACAGACATTAAAGTTGGACCTAGCCAACAAACAATCAGGTTCAAAATAGACTCAGGTGCGGAAATCAATGCTATACAAAATAACACCTTTAATGCATTATTCAAAAGAGTGCCTGTAGCACCACCCGCACAATCCATTACAGCCTATGGAGGCAACCCATTGGAAGTTCGAGGCACCTGCATGCTAGAATGTGAGCATGAGGATCGCTCAGCGCTGCTAGAGTTCCACTTTGTCAAGGCCAAAGCACCACCCATCTTAGGTTTAAGTGCTAGTTTAGACCTAAACCTCATTAAACTAGTAATGGGAGTAAGTAAAGAACAAACAAAAATAGACAATAACCCCAAGACCATACTAAAGGAATACGCAGATGTTTTTCAGGGCATTGGAGAATTCGCGGGAGAATGCACATTTCGGGTCAACCCACATGCAACGCCAGTGGTCTACCCTCCATGCAGAGTCCCCATCGCACTACGAGCCCGGCTAAAAGAGGAGCTTGATAGAATGGAAGACAATAACATCGTCAAGGTAACTGAACCCACTGAATGGGTTAACGCCCTAGTGGTGGTCGAAAAGCCCAAAAGCCAAAAACTACGAGTGTGTCTGGACCCCAGAGACCTCAACAAGGCTATTCAGCGGCCCCACTATCCACTCCCCACACTTGAAGAGGTCACCACAGAGCTCACGGGAGCCCGATACTTCAGCGTCCTGGACGCCAGGTCAGGTTACTGGGCTATTAAACTAAGCACAGAATCATCCATGCTAACCACATTTAATACACCGTTTGGCAGGTATAGGTTCCTCCGACTGCCCTTTGGGATTAATTCGGCACAGGATGAATTTCAGAGACGTGTGAATGAAACGTACGAAGGCCTCAAAGGTGTTGCTGCCATAGTCGATGACATCCTTGTATATGGCAGGGACAAAGAGGAACACGACACCAACCTCAGAGCTATGCTTCAGCGCACGAGAGAGAGAGGGCAAAAGCTAAATCCCGACAAATGCCGGGTCGGCGTCCAAGAGGTCAGCTATTTCGGCCACAGGCTCTCAGGTGAAGGTATTAGTCCAGACCCACAAAAGGTAAAAGCCATACAAGAGATGCAGCCACCACAGTCCAAGCCTGAGTTAGAGACCATACTCGGCATGGTCAACTACCTGGCCAGATTCACACCGCACCTTTCAGAGGTAAACGCACCACTCAGGCAACTCCTAAAACAAGACTGTGAGTTCATATGGGACGCTGTTCACGACAGAGCGTTCAAGCAGATCAAAGAACTGATCACAAATCACCCAGTATTGACTTACTTTGACCCACAGATGGACCTCACATTGCAAGTAGATGCCTCAAAAAGTGGCCTAGGCGCAGTTCTACTTCAACACGATAAACCTGTCGCTTATGCATCCAAGTCACTCAACAGTACTGAACAGAATTACGCCCAAATAGAGAAGGAGTTGTACGCTGTGTTGTTCGGGTGTAAGCGGTTCCACGAGTACATGTACGGCAGAAAAGTAACTGTGGAATCTGACCACAAGCCGTTGGAGGCAATACTCAAGAAGCCTCTTGCCTCAGCCCCTCCTCGTCTCCAGAGGATGATACTCCAACTTCAAAAATACGACATTCACATCCTTCACAAGCCTGGGAAACAGATACCAGTTGCCGACACTCTGTCTCGTAAATCTATTGAATATCACGACGACAGCTTAAGCGAAGGCATGGACGCACAGGTACACACCCTGATAGCTAACATCCAAACCAGTGACAACAAACTGAAGGAAATAATAGCAGCGACAGCACAGGACACTCAGCTTACGACACTGAACCAGGTCACAAAGACCGGCTGGCCTGACACATACAAACAATGCCCACCACTCATTCGAGAATACTGGAACCACCGAGGTGACATTTCCGAAATTGACGGCATAATGTTCAAAGGAGAGAAAATCATTGTCCCCCAGAGCTTACGAAAGGACATGCTCGACCGCATCCATACAGGACATATGGGTGTGGAGAAATGCAAGCACAGAGCACGAGACATTTTATTCTGGCCGCGAATGGGACAGCAGATTGAAACAATGGTGGGACAATGCAGCATTTGTCAAGAATGACGCAATGCCAACACCAAAGAACCCCTGCTATCATACACCATTCCTGAAAGACCATGGCAGGTGGTAGGAACCGACCTGTTCACATGGAACGAACAGAATTACATCATCATAGTGGACTATTATAGTCGATACTTCGAGATGGAAAGGCTCCACAGCTGCACTGCATCAGCTGTCATCACCAAACTCAAGGCAGTGTTTGCATGCCATGGCATACCCGAGCGCGTCATCAGCAACAACGGCCCTTGTTATAGTGCAGATGAGTTCCACAGATTTGCAGCGGAATGGGATTTCGAACACTTCACCACAAGCCCAAGATACCCTCAAAGCAACAGCCTAGCAGAGAAAACCGTCCAAACTGCAAAGCGCATCCTAGGAAAAGCAAGAGCTGATGACAAAGACTACTATCTTGGACTATTAGAATACCGGAACACACCTGTGGACAACCTAAAATCCCCAGCCCAACTCTTGATGAGCCGCAGGCTGCGATCAATTCTTCCCATAACTGCTGCACGACTCCAGCCTCAAGTCACCCCTTAGCACGTACTCCAGAATCGGAGAGGAGCATGTCAGTATCGACAGCAACGGTACTACAACAGGTCTGTCAAAGCTCTACCTCCCTTGGCTGCAGGGACACACATCCGTTTCCACCATGAGGATGGCTCATGGCAGCCAGCCAAGATAGTACAACCTGCCAACACGCACAGGAGTTACCATATCCAAACTGAGGAAGGACAGATGCTCCGGTGCAATAGGCGACACCTCCGTGAAACGAGCGAGAGCCCAAGTACACCAGAGAACCACCAACCTACACCACCTCACAGTACTACCCCAGACCTACAAACCGAACCAGCTCAACAGCCTTTTAGCCAGTCAGAACAAGAAAAATCTGGCTATACCACAAGATTCGGCCGTGCAGTCAAGCCTAGACAAGTACTTGACCTATAATCACAAGACTGATTAGTTACACAGAAGCCTGAAGGAGCCAAGGGAAATGTTTCTTTACCCTTGTTATTATAACAGTTGTATCTGATTCATTCACTAAAAGACTTTCATCCCTACCAAAAGGCATTACAATTTAAGCCTAATTTGATGTTGATGAGTCATGCTTTAAATTTGTTCAACACTGAGTTATAAAGATGTGTTCCAGTAAAATGTATACACATAAATGTTATGCCACATGTTTTTTAGGAGGGAGATGTAACATCCTGATGTTATTAATGCCTCAGTTACACCAAGCATATCATGCAAGGTGATGTCATCAGTATCGCTAGACTACGTTGTGATGGTGATTCTCGTGTGAGTTAAGATGTCCGAGTAAACAATGGTTAAAGTGAGCTGGTCTCTTCCCTTCATTTATGTAAAGTGAACAACTTGCCAAAGGGCAAACATAACAGTTCCCTGCAAGTTATTTTTAGTTGTCATATCCATGTAAACTAATAAAAACTTGGCAGATCTTTCTGATCGTTCTAATGCTGAAATGTATACTTTTTCATCATAAACAAACTATTTTTTGCAGAATTTCATGTCTGAAATAAGCGTTTAATAAAGTGTAGACATCAAAGTGGTCAAATCGCATTATAATTATAATATAATTCCAATTTTATAGCTAAAATTAAGCCAAGGTTAAGCGTAGTCAGAAAATCATATCATTAACACTTGGTTCGTTTGTATATTTATTTTCTGCGCGCCTCTGATCTGCACATGCTTCTCTAGCACGCGCTCCTGCCTTCCACAGAAAGCCGCGCACTCGCGTAATTTAAAAATTAACGGTCATTTCGTTTTACTGACTGACTAACATTCGTTGATTGATCTCTTTAATGAATAATTACCCTGCTGAAAAAAACAGCTTAAACCAGCTTAAGACCACTTTTTTTAGCTGGTCAAGCTGGTTTAAGCTGGTCTTAGCTGGTTTTAACTGGTCAGCCTGGCTGGTCTTAGCTGGTCAGGCTGGTCTTAGCTGGTTTTAGCTGGTCAAGCTTGTCTTAGCTGGTTTAAGCTGGTCAAGCTGGTTTTAGCTGGTTTAAGCTGGTCAGCCAGGCTGGTCTTAGCTGGTCAAGCTGGTCTTAGCTGGTTTAAGCTGGCCAAGCTGGTCTTAGCTGGTTTAAGCTGGTCAGGCTGGTCTTAGCTGGTTTTAGATGGTCAGCCAGGCTGGTCTTAGCTGGTCAAGCTGGTCTTAGCTGGTCAGCCAGGCTGGTCTTAGCTGGTCAGGCTGGTTTTAGCTGGTCAAGCTGGTTTAAGATGGTCAGGCTGGTCTTAGCTGGTCAAAATGTTTGTTTAATGATTGATTGATTACATAGTGTCTGCCCCAATTTTCCTGACAAATAATGTGACAAATAAGTAATATGTTTACTTTTAATAATCTGCAGGACCACAAGGAACCATTAAAACAATTTTTATTTGATCTTACAGCCCCTTTAATAACAAATATTTACAAAATATTTACAAAATAATAATGAATTACAATTACAATCCTAAAACTATATTAACAATTAATGGTGAAGATGAAAAATAACAGAATTCTTAACATATTATGCATTCTCATTTTTCTTTTTTTTTTATTATATTATATTATTGTATTATTTATTAATTGTTTTTTGTATATGTAATGCCCCACTTGTTTCTCCCTCTTCTCTCTCTCTTCTTTCAGGCTCCTTTTGTTTCCGCCAGACACTGAAACAGACTTAAAAAAGAAATTATTTAGATTATTAATTTTCAACAAGTAAAACTACTTAAAAAAAAACAAACTGTAGTGACATGTCTTTATTGCACATTTTCCTTTTTTTTCAGACATAGCCTGCAATAATTTAGAAACATGCCCCTGATAGTTGTTCCTTTTATTGCTAAAATAAAGATAAAATTTATATATCCAAATGGAAGTGTGTGTGTATATATACAGTGGGTACGGAAAGTATTCAGACCCCCTTAAATGTTTCACTCTTTGTTATATTGCAGCCATTTGCTAAACTCCTTTAAGTTCATTTTTTTTTCCTCATTAATGTACACACAGCACCCCATATTGACAGAAAAACACAGAATTGTTGACATTTTTGCAGATTTTTTAAAAAAGAAAAACTGAAATATCACATGGTCCTAAGTATTCAGACCCTTTGCTCAATATTTAGTAGAGGCACCCTTTTGATCTAATACAGCCATGAGTCTTTTTGGGAAAGATGCAACAAGTTTTTCACACCTGGATTTGGGGATCCTCTGCCATTCCTCCTTGCAGATCCTCTCCAGTTCTGTCAGGTTGGATGGTAAACGTTGGTGGACAGCCATTTTTAGGTCTCTCCAGAGATGCTCAATTGGGTTTAAGTCAGGGCTCTGGCTGGGCCATTCAAGAACAGTCACAGAGTTGTTGTGAAGCCACTCCTTCGTTATTTTAGCTGTGTGCTTAGGTTCATTGTCTTGTTGGAAGGTAAACCGTCGGCCCAGTCTGAGGTCCTGAGCACTCTGGAGAAGGTTTTAGTCCAGGATATCCCTGTACTTGGCCGCATTCATCTTTCCCTCGATTGCAACCAGTTGTCCTGTCCCTGCAGCTGAAAAACACCCCCACAGCATGATGCTGCCACCACCATGCTTCACTGTTGGGACTGTATTGGACAGGTGATGAGCAGTGCCTGGTTTTCTCCACACATACCGCTTAGAAATAAGGCCAAAAAGCTCTATCTTGGTTTCATCAAACCAGAGAATCTTATTTCTCACCATCTTGGAGTCCTTCGGGTGTTTTTTAGCAAACTCCATGTGGAGAGGCTTCCGTCGGGCCACTCTGCCATAAGGCCCCAACTGGTGGAGGGCTGCAGTGATGGTTGACTTTCTACAACTTTCTCCCATCTCCCGACTGCATCTCTGGAGCTCAGCCACAGTGATCTTTGGGTTCTTCTTTACCTCTCTCACCAAGGCTCTTCTCCCCCGATAGCTCAGTTTGGCCGGACGGCCAGCTCTAGGAAGGGTTCTGGTCGTCCCGAACGTCTTCCATTTAAGAATTTTGGAGGCCACTGTGCTCTTAGAAACCTTAAGTGCAGCAGAAATTTTTTGTAACCTTGGCCAGATCTGTGCCTTGCCACAATTCTGTCTCTGAGCTCTTCAGGCAGTTCCTTTGACCTCATGATTCTCATTTGCTCTGACATGCACTGTGAGCTGTAAGGTCTTATATAGACAGGTGTGTGGCTTTCCTAATCAAGTCCAGTCAGTATAATCAAACACAGTTGGACTCAAATGAAGGTGTAGAACCATCTCAAGGATGATCAGAAGAAATGGACAGTGCCTGAGTTAAATATATGAGTGTCACAGCAAAGGGTCTGAATACTTAGGACCATGCGATGTTTCAGTTTTTCTTTTTTAAGAAATCTGCAAAAATGTCAACAATTCTGTGTTTTTCTGTCAATATGGGGTGCTGTGTGTACATTCATGAGGAAAAAAAATGAACTTAAATGATTTTAGCAAATGGCTGCAATATAACAAAGACTGAAAAATTTAAGGGGGTCTGAATACTTTCCGTACCCACTGTATATATATATATATATATATATATACACACACACACACACACACACTTCCATTTGGATATTTCTGTAGGTGTTTAATTAATGTAGCTATTTTATTGATAAATGAGTATACATGGATGAATATGAATATGAATATATTAGCATGAACTATTTTTAGCTAAATTGACTATGGTTACAAGGGCTGCCTCCTGAGTTCTGATCATCAATTAACCATTAGTCTATCAAAATTTCATTAGATGCTAGAAAGAAAAAAAACCCACAGGAAGTGGTGAAGTCCATGATGTAATTCTGGCCCTAGGTCTCTATGAACTTGAGGGTGTCAAAAAACAAAAAACAAACAAACAAACAAAAAAAAAGAAACTCTATGCTTGCTTCACAGACATGAAAAATGTATCTATAGAAATGTCTACTTTTAAATAAGCCAGTTAAAATGGAAAACAAATATTTTCAGATCGTGTAATCCATTCAATCAAACATGCAAATCCACTGTAGCGATGACAAGTGTTATCAACTTTATCACTGCAGCCGAAAATACAGAAAACACATATTAATGAATTATTATAATGTTAAGGCAGTCTTCTTTGCTGTTTTCTTTACCTGACACATTCATAATCATTACTTCTGCCAGTGTTCTGTGGCAAGCTTTGTGTGCGCTTGAGCGCTGATGGACTATAGGCAATTAAAGGTTCATTACTATAAATTATATAGTTTATTAATAAGCAATTAGTCGACTAATCTCTTAAAAATAAATGACTACTAGTTGACCAGAAAATTTTAGTCATGGGCAGGCCAAATGGTTACATATAGTGCATGCATGAATTAATAGAAAAATTAGATTACCTCTCAACAAATAGAAAACAGAAAATAGAAATCTTATCTAACAATAGAAGTCTTTACTATCAATTTCAGTTTAACACATACTTGTTGGATAAAAAACAACAACAACAACAACAACAACAACCAAAAAACGTTTTTTTTATCCATGAAAGTACCCTGAGAAAAGTATCACAGGTTATAAGCTTGACCATAAGGTTATAATAAATAAAATAAATATTTCTATTCTATTCTAAAATTGATAATAAATCAGCATATTACAATGATTTATAAAGGATCATGTTACACTGGAGTAATGAAAAGACTAGAGTAATGATGCTGAAAATTCAGAAATAAATTACATTTTAAAGTATATTAAAATAGACAAAAAAACTATATTTTAAATTGCAATAATATTTCACAACATTACTTTTGTTTAATTTTTCAATTAATTTTCTGTATTTTTGATCAATTAAATGCAGCTTTGATTAACATAAGACTTATTTAATAAAAACCATAAAAATTGTACTAATCCCAAACTATTGAACGGCAATGTAGATAATAAAAGAATATAATAAAAGGAAAAAGGAGATCTTGGTATGTGTGTATGTCTTACATTTTAGAAATTCCACTGAAAATCCTTCACTTTGCAAAGAAGAGTGGCAACTTGGGTTCACTTCAACTGGTTTCTTCTGTACCATTTGCCCTGTTGTTTTAGATGGCACTTTTCCTTTCAACATCTTTGTTCCTCGTAAATACCCACAAATCAGTCAGGAAACACACAATATGTAATTCACATTAGTTTTAGCTTTTAAGATATCTGAATCATTCTCCCTTAAAAATCATCTCTCTTCTGGAGTTGAGAAACATCTTCTAACAATCTACATGTAAAATTCAGTTATTCAAATTCTTAGAATGCAACCATTACCTTTGAATGAACTCCAAATCTCCGTCTGTCTCCTGGTAAAGTTACTCCAGAGTGAATATATGCTGCGAAAAAGCCAGACAGGAAGATGGGCTGGATTAACTCATTCTTTAAACCAAAATTAGCAAAAAGCATTACAATCAAACAATAAGCGAAGTAGCAAGTTATCAAAGGTTCTCGCACATCTCGCTGCTTACGTTAACTGCTTTAACAGCACCGTTCAGAGTTTATGTGATAGTTTACATCCTCCGTTAACGGGATGACCGCGAGTTGCGAAACTTAACGCGTTTCATTTCGGCGCCCCTGTTAACAGATGACTGCTTGTGCAAATTTGATTTACATCATAAAATAATAACGAGAAATTGTGCTGAACACCGCTACGCTGCAGTGAATCACAACTGTTGTCAGTGAAGCGTGTAATTATTACCGTAGGAACCCAGAGATTTTTCCGCCTATAGCCGCTAAAGCCGGGGAATGTGTGAAATCCTCCCGCGACCGCACTCCTTAAACCCGGCACAAGTCTCCGTCGCGCCCCGCGGACGGAGGATTCGTTAATCTGCGGTTACTGCAAATGTAGACACCTTGATATAGTACTGCAGTTACCAAGAATGAAAAATTAAAAGTGAAATAAAAAACTTACCGCTGCTGTGAATCGTACTTATTGCTGCTCCCGAATGTCGACCGTTGAAGAAATTCCCGCCTCTGTAGATTTAAAATTTACAGCAATATGCTGTACAGTTGCGTCAAACCACCACGTGATCCACGTGATCAGATTATGCTTTAAGCATTTCTTGTTAAAGATATATACATTTTTTCTCTCCTAGTGTTTTTTAATTGCAGGAGGTTGTTATTTATTATATAAAGACTGTTTGTTTGTTTCATTTATATTTTGTGTAAAAGTCTAATACCGGAACACTCCTTAAAAATAAAACAGCTGACTATATTTGGTCATACAACTATGGTGAATGTATTTCTTCAGACAATAATTTAATCTGATTTGAGTTCTATGCTAATTTTTTTGAGTGCTAGCTTGATTTTATGCTATACTTGATACTACAATTTATTTTAGACTCTTCTCAAATATTATCATTAACAACTAGAATAATTTAAGATGTATCATCTAACCTACCTGATTATAATACTAAACTTACCTTGAATTGAACCTTGTCAGTAAGTGAAACAAACTGATTAATTTGTAATTAGGTCAAATGGACAACAGCTTGGCCAGGCTGGGAGACCAGCTAAAGCCAGCTACTTCCATCTTAAACCAGCTAAAACCAGCCTGGCCAGGCTGGGAGACCAGCTAAAACCAGCTACTTCCAGCTTAAACCAGCTACTTCCAGCTAAAATCAGCTACTTCCATCTTAAACCAACTAAGACCAGCTACTTCCATCTTAAACCAGCTAAAACCAGCCTGGCCAGGCTGGGAGACCAGCTAAGACCAGCTACTTCCAGCTTAAACCAGCTAAGACCAGCTACTTCCAGCTTAAACCAGCTAAAACCAGCTACTTCCAGCTATTTACATCTTAAACCAGCTAAAACCAGCCTGGCCAGGCTGGGAGACCAGCTAAAACCAGCTACTTCCAGCTAAAACCAGCCTGGCTGGGAGACCAGCTTGACCAGCTTGGCCAGGCTGGGAGACCAGCTAAAACCAGCTACTTCCAGCTTAAACCAGCTAAAACCAGCTAACCAGCCTAAGCTGGTTTTAGCTGGTTTTTTCAGCAGGGTACTTATAATTAATATATATACGAGAGTAAATATTGTGATTTTCAGGGAAATTTGACACGTCTAATTGAAGAGAACATGATGTTAACGTAGAAGTTTTTGTGTACCGACCAAAAGAGCGAAACATCGTCGTTAATTCAGTGGTAAGAAACTAATGTAATATTATTCTAAGTAAAGTCAAATAAATGTTACTGGTTTTCAATGTCTGTAAAAATAAAATTAACATTTTTAAAATCCAATATTTTGTTGAAGTCAGTGTTATTTGGTGCTTTAATAAACAAAATCTGGGTTATGGTACTTCTAATCTTATATATTAACGAATAAAACAAATCTAAGATATTAAAGGATAATTTAATGTCATTTTATGGTGGCTAAATGTGCTCTAAATATCTGTAAGGATTAAACAATAGTTTAAAACAAGACATGGTTTGTAGTAGTGATTATTGAGGTCCACATCCGTCCGTCTTCCATGCTGCTTACTACGGGACGCGGGAGTGCTGACATACGGCAGCGGTATCGGAGTGAAGAGGTTAGGAGAACGTTCTGGGAACCTTCAGAGAACCTTCTAGGAACATAAATAGAACGTTCCCTATTGGTTAGCCAGGAAAGTTTTCTTAACGTAACTAGAACGTTCCCTGTAGGTTAGGGGAACATTCTGGGAACCTACAGGGAACGTTCTAGTTACGTTAAGAAAACTTTCCTGGCTAACCAATAGGGAACGTTCTTGGGAACGTTCTGGGAACCAAAACCTAACGTTCCCAGAACGTTCTGGGAACCAAAAATTGTTAACTGGGCTGTGCCACTGCCAAGTTCTGTTGCGTCGCGTCCAGTTGCATTCAAAGACAAACGCCGGAAATGCAGAACAAAACAGCGCTAGTTTGCGCACCGCACGGACCATTCAGCTTGGTCCACCAACAGACAGTATTTGAGACGCTAGGCGATTCGCTGCGAGATCCAGGTAGAAACGATTGAGTTAGATTATTTATTCTGTTACATATAAATACGTTGCCCACTGAGCAAACGACGTCCAAACGACGTCATTTCAACGTCTTTGTCGGAATATAGACATGATCTGCACGTCGGGTGGACGTCTCATGTTTGTTGGGTGACCTCAAGTCATCACTGATTTATTCCGTTACATATGAATATGTTGCAGGGCTCGAAATTAACTTTTTTACTTGGTAGCACTGGTGCTCCCAACTTCAAAAAGTTAGGAGCACCAAAAAAAAATCAGGAGCGTGAATGAATATTAAGGAGCACCACAACTGCCAATTGAGCAGAACAGCCAGCACTCGATTGCCGATGTTTTACAAGCTAATGGGCTGATTCTGAAAGCCTTTTTAATATTTAATGAATGAATGAATAAAAATAAATGAAAATATGAGTACATTAACCATATGTTTATTTTCTCTACTACAGGTAGAGCCTTTAAATTAGAGGCAACCACTGCATTTTTAAACAATCTACAGTATAAATAACAAAATATAAACGACACAGTTCTTTCTTAGTCGTATTAATTGCAAACAATAAATACAGCCATAATCAAAGTAGGTTCTCTCACTATTCAAAGTGCAAATAGAGACCGAATTTTTCAAGCATGATACAGAGTTATAGACAACTACACAACCTATTATAGCCTACAGCCTAGATATGTTATGTAGCCTAATTCGCGCACATTGGGGAGTCGCTCTCTGAACGTGGGGTATTAAAATTGCTTTTGAATGCGCGTGCGCGTTTTACTTTCGGTTTCGTATTAACGGTGCTGAGCGTGCATTCTACAATACAAGACATTCATTTAACAAAACAATTTGAAAGTGGGGGGACACAAACGATCGTGGAAAGTGGAAATTACGCCCCTGCGTGAGTGGAACTCTACCGCTGAGTTATCATTTGATGTGAATGTATGCCGCGTTGTACAGTATAATGAGACGGAGGCGCCAGAATTGCGTCTGACATAATGTCCGCTGTAGCACGAAATATAGTATATTTCTTCAAAAGCAGATTGTGGAGACATTTTAATAGTCCACAATCAAAAATCGTCATATCACACACCCATAATTGCAATGTAGTTTGTGCAAATCCGGAACAGAAGTTGGTTGAGAGAGAGAAAACGGCCGGTTCCGAGTTTCAGCAGAGCGCAGTGTCAGTGACCGGGAGCGATTGACGACTAATATCTAAAATCTGCATTAAAGTTAAGAATGTAAAGATCAAGTATAATTAGTTGTGTGATGTTGGAGAGAACGGCGAAACTGTCACTGTATCAGCTCACAGCAGTCTGGGCAGTAGTTTTGTAAAGAAATTAAAACAAGTCGCACCACAATAAATTCTCGCACTCGCATAAATGCTTCCAAATATATTTTGAGGTCGCGCAGATTACATTTTGGGAGCATATGCGACCAAAACGGTCGCAATTTCGAGCCCTGTGTTGACCTCAAGTCATCACTGATTTATACTGTAACATATGAATATGTTGTCCTCAAGTCATCACTGATTTTTTCCGTTACATATGAATATTATATTCTGTTACATGATGTTGTCTTCAGACATGTATTACCCCAAACTGCTTTGATGTCTTTTGTTTCCCCGTTGTTGATCTCAAACTATTTTAGAATATGCTGTCCTGCTTTGTCTACAGCCTTTGTCATAAGGTGGAAGGATGTGGCAACACTTAAATGTTTTCCAACTGATGCACAGTTCATTGTAACATCTTAGAATTCAGAATCCCATATGGATTAAAAAAAAATAAAAAAATACAGGGTGCTCAAAAAATGCTTTTCCTCATAGTTATATAATGACCTCAGCGTAGATTTATCAGTAAACAAACTGTCTGTTACTGTATTTAAAGGGCATCAAGCGGCCAAGTGACCAAGAGTACACAATGGAAGGTATGATTTCACTTCATTTAATGTAATTTAACAATGTTAAATTTCCACAGTGTATGCCTTGCCGATGGTTGGGAGGAGAGGTTGCTTCTCTATAAGCTACATGAGAAGCAACTTATTTCACACCATGTTGTTATAAACATACCTTTGCAATGTTTTCAGATCTGCATTTTCCATTTTTATTGTTAATATTTGCTTTTGGCTGCAAAATGTGTCATTTATGAATTATTATTCATCTACATAGATCAGGCATTAAGGTGTCTCCAAAACAAGAGCCCAACATTCACATTAGGAAGTGTGGGGCCATATGACATTCAAGTGAACAGTTTGAACACTTTAATGAGGGACAACCAGGTTTCTGATGAGGTAAATTATTACCCTTATAGTGAGCCATGTAAATTCTTACACTTATTTTCTGTCACTTATTTCCTGTCTACTTATCCTACCACCAAAACAAGCCAACCATGGCCTACTTTTAGAATTTTGCCTTCTTGTTCCGCCTGTTTTTCACAAATATTTTTTACAATATTTATTTGTTTGCCAGATTTCTGCATAGTTAAAAGAGAATGAAAAAGGACTGGTGATAAATGAATCATAACATTTCTATGACTAAAAAAAATAAAGCAGTTAATTTTATTTACTTTTAATCTCACATTTGTCCTTGAAATATTCAGGTCATGAATTCCGTATGTCATATCCTTAGCAAGGTAAGTATAATTTTATCAGCAATATCTTGATGAGTACACATAAATAACAACAACAACAATAATAATAATAATAATAAATATTAATGATACACAAAATAATGTAATTTTTAAACTGTACAGTTAGGCTTAATTTGAAACATGTTTATTTCTTCAACTCTGTTGAAACATAAAACAATATTTTGTTCTTCGGCCTTAAACCAGGATCGCCCAGGTGTTGTGCATATCAATTGTCAGGCACTCACAAAAATACTGGATGGATCTAAAAGGGCAAAGAGCCACTATTTTCTCAAGGTATGTCACAGATCTTTTTTTTTTTTTTTAGGTATTATTTAAACGAATAGTTTCTAGGTTTCAGCGAGCTTAATTAAAGCATTCTGATTCTATAGATGGTTGTTTTATACACTAGGTTATCTCTTTTGTTTCTCTGAATTACAGAATAACATTTTGGAAAGGGCAACAGAGGTGTTTGGCGTATATCTCGAGAGTGGCAATCACTGGAGCTTTTTTGTGAGTCAAACCTTTTTAAGGATTTTCGTATGTGGATTCTATTTTATTCTTGCCTAAAAAATTTACACATAACCCCCATAAGGATATCTCATTTGAATAGATATGTCTACCTCTGCCAGCATAGAGCATAGACATTATGTGCAACAAAATTCAGGTATATTTATGCCCAACAATTTTCTCACATTATTATAAGCTGTATCACAAATGAATCCTTTTTTTCTTAAATGTTCTTGGAGCCCCTAGTAATAAACTTGACTTCAAACTCAGTCCGGAAGGGCCACTGTCCTGCTGAGTTTAGCTCCAATCAGCTCCAACACACCGGCTTAAAAGTTTTTTGTATGCCTTGTGAGACCTTGATTAGCAGATTCATGTCTGTTGAATTGGGGTTGGAGCTAAATTTTGCTGGACAGCGGCCCTCCATGACTGACTTTGAAGACCTCTGCTCTAAGGTGTCAGGATCATGTAAACTGGTGCAATTTGCTGCTGGTATGAGGTGTTGGAGCATGGAACTTGGAGCATGTCAGGACTGCATGTTTGGCCAGAAGGCAGAGTGAATGGTATTGCAATAATTGTCTTATGGTTATCATAACTTCAAATATTTCTGTTTTAGCATTGCAGTGTTGACAGAAGGTGCATCACCTATTTTAACTCACTTGGAGAAACGGAGTGGCAATGCCAAGCAATTTCTCAACACTGGTGGTAAGTATTTATTGTTTTGTTTACAATAGTGATATCAGTTGTCTAATGGGCTAAAGGTCTACTTTAAGTGCCAATTTATGTAAAATGGCGGTGCTTGCTAGTAGCACTATATTGCCTCATTAAGTCATTTTCCAGCTGACCCAATTTCTAACCAAATGCCTCACATTTACAACTCGCACTGTATGCAGTATGCAGTTCCGCTGTTGCAATTAGTTTACGCAACTAGCACGAGTAGTCCTCACTGTAGATTAAGCTGTATCTTTGTTATTAGGACACAAAAACTGATAAAAAAAAGATATTAAACTGACATGGTTATAGGTAGATAATGACAAAATGTTTATTATAAAATGAATTGTTGAAGTTGGATGCTAGTGGCAATTGTGATTTTGTTGATTACAGTACATTTGCAGCTTCAAGGGGAGTGAAAGGAGAGTGGGACCTCAAAACCACAAAACACAATTTGCAAACTGATTCAGTGTCATGCGGTATCCACACACTTGCAGTAAGTTACCAAGAATAGATCATTGCATGCATGTGTTTTAACCAATTGGTTAAAGTGCTAATTCTTGTCAGATTCTGTATTAAGTGATCTTTTTCTCTCTATATTGCTTTCATTCTTTTAAAACTTTTGTTTTCCTTTAAGTTTGCCACTGAATTTATGAAGACTGGTGGCTTCGTTACCTACTTCCAGTGCCCTGTAATACAACAAGAGAGAATGCGCCTGGCCTCACTTTTGTTTCAGTCTTTAGGTATGCGCCTCATTGATGTAAATGCTTTAAATGGTTATGATTATATATTTAAAAGTTTAGAAATTTGGACCATTGCCATATTTCTTGCTCATCAAAACTGTTGTTGAAGGATACTGACTGGATAATCAGATCCTCCATTGTTAGTCAAAAACAGTAAAGTAACAGGCCACTGCTGAAAATAAATAAATAAAAATCTATAAACCAAAGTGCACGCATGCACTATGAAGCCTTTTGCACAGGCTGAAAAGTGATCACGTTATGTTTGTTTTATGGTCAGGAAGCCAGAATTGTGGCTGTAGTGCTGCGTGAATTGTTCAGAGAAAAACTCAACAGTTTTTTCCTTCAATCCATACAACCAGAAATTGGGAAAGTGGTCCAAAATTCTCAAGTTTCCCTTAAATAAACAAACAAACAACAACAACAACAAAAAAAAGAAATTTATATGTATATATTTACAGATCGAACCAAAAAATGTGGAATTTGTGCCAAAAATGTTTCCGGAAGAAAGAAAGTAAGTGCGGTTTTCACATATGAAAGTGATAATCATCATATTCTGGATATGAATACACACACAAATGCATATACAGATCATACACCAGCAGTCATTATATATATCCTTATATATTATATGTGACCCTGGACCACAAAACCAGTCTTATGTCGCTGGGATATATTTGTAGTAATAGCCAAAAATACACTTTATGGGTCAGAATTATGGATTTTTCTTTTATGCCAAAAATCATTAGGATATTAAGTAAAGATCATGTTCCATGTAGATATTTTGTAAAATTCCTACTCTATATATATCAAAACTTAATTTTTGATTAGTAATATGCATTGTTAAGAACTTTATTTGGACAAATTTAAAGGCGATTTTTCAATATTTTTATTTTTTTCTCACACTCAGACTCCAGATATTCAAATAGTTGTATATCGGCCAAATATTGTGAAGCCATACATCAGTGGAAAACTTATTTATTCAGCTTTCAGATGATGTATAAATCTAAATTTAAAAAAATGTACCCTTATTACCATGTGCGCACAGTTATGTGGGAGAGCTTTAGGCAGTTTCTCTTATGGCACAAGGAGACATGCATCTCAAACTTTAAGAAAATCAGCCAAATACCTTTTTAAGTTAAGGTTCGGTATTTCTGCTGATGTAATTCAATTTTTAAAAGAAATCACAATATGCTTCTGGTTGATGTGTTGTAAATTAGTATATTGCACATCATCCTTTCACAAGCTGATCGAAATACTGTTACTTTCATTATTTGTGAATTAAATGTGTATTCAGTGTATGCAAAAAATATAGGATGCACACTGTATGAAAATTTAAAGTCAGATGATCAGTGGATTGGTTCTGATGTAGTATTAGAATCCTTTCATTGTGTTTCATCTACAGTTTTGGTTAGAGTTAAGTGTATTGACTCCAGAGAATTTTTTTTTTTGAAAACATTTACTGTATTAAAGCCTTATCAACAGATTGTTGGCCTAAAATAATCTAATTTACTGGCCTGACTTGTATATATGTGGTTCGCATCCCTATTGTATATGTGATTTCTTTGTATTTTGTTTTAACAGATGACATGTACCTGTGGGGCTGTGCTGCATGTAGAGTGTGCAGCCACACCCTTGTGCTACATATGTCAAGGTAATACTGTGTATTTGAATTGTCTCGTCACTCATGTGCAAATTAAGCAATATCCTTTGTCTTGTTATCAGTCCACATACAATGAGGGTATACATGGTTCAAAATAAACACCTAACAAGTGGCAAATGTGGTTAGATTTTCTGTTTAGAGATTAAATCTAAAAAGTCATGTCATAACAAAAGTGGACTCTACTGCATACTTTTATCTCTACAAATGTAAATGTGACACAAAAGCCTTTTTTTTTTTTCCATCTACCCAGTCCCCTTGGCTAGTGAGTGTGTGTATAAATACATATGGTGCATGTATAGATACACATACACAGGCTCGCTCACTCACTCATTCCAGTAACAATAAACCCCTAAAACAGGCTTTGCACGGCTCTTGTTTTCTTGACGACTGTGGTGTTGTTTTAATGCACTAGTCATAGATAATTTCACAAAATTTTGTGTATGACTTTCTATACAGATGACAGCAACCCATTGGCCCAAATCTCTTTGCCTGCATCAGACACTGCACCACGCTCAGGTAACTGTTTTGTTATTGACTGGTTGGATCTCTTGCACCAGTCTTGATGACGTTTCATTTAGATTATCTTTCACATTCATGTCTTGTGTTTAATGCAGCTAACTCAGACCAGTTAGTTGAGCCCCCTGGATCTGCTGTAGACTCTGCACAACAACAGGGTAACTTTTCAAATTCTTGTATGCATGCTGACCTAACTGAACTTTGACTAAACCTCATTTTATACTATTACAGTTATTTTACCTGGGATAGCCATTTTACCTCTGTGTGTTCGATTCATAAATGATAAGTCAGTGTAAATACAATGAACTCTAAAGCCAAGAAAAAGAAGGCCAAAAAGGTCCTAGTTCTCTAATATGTCTGTTTGTTGTTATTGACTCTAACGTATCTGCATCTTGTACACTATAGCTTAAATGCAGTATATGTTGACTAGCTCTGCTGTTTTCGAACAACAATATTCTCCGTAACCAAAATGATTTTCACCAAATATATTAGCTCTTTAAACTGTCTGTACTTAATTGTACATTCCATTTAATATCAACATTTATCTAGTTTAGCTTGCTGCAATGATTTGCAATCTAGATAATGTTAGAAAAGGAGTATCTTGAGTTTTGTATGTTTATATGTTAGAAACAAGTAATGTTTGCTTAGAAACAAGTGTTGTTTAGCTAGTAATCACATACTTGTCCGACTTTGTAAACCTGTGATGTTGACATGGTTTCTGACATATTTTTGAACAGAAGAGACAGTTATATCCATGTTGGAGGCCATAGGAAAACCTATGGCCTGTTGCAGTGAGGAAGAGATGGAGGAAGACAAGGAGGAAGAGAAGCATGAGAACAATGGGGAAAGACATAGGGAAGATGAGGGAGTGCAAGAAAAAGAAAGGAAAGTGTACAAAGTTTTAGGAAGGCTAACAGCTCAAGGAAAGACCTACCAGGTAGATGAAGATGAGTTGAGGAGGAGAGTCAAAGGAGAAAACATGTCCACAAACATGTTCCGAATGTTGATAAGGGTTTGTATTGCATACATTTACGTATAAAAGCAAAAAAGTAGTTACAAGGTATCGTGGCAAATTAAAATAGTTAAAGGTCTGCCAATTAATAAGATGCATTAATATCTTTACTGTTTTAAATGCATGGTGCATCATCTTGGATTATTAGTGACAGCAAATCATACACAATTTGCCACACTGCCCCTCATGGCTATTCGCAGAATACATGATTGATAGTTAGAAAGCTCTGCTCACATGCTTTGCATCTGTGACACTGTACTTGTTTATACACAGGTTGGCAAAAAAGATGTTCCACCTGATGTGCTGCAGCAGCCTAGAAAAACAAAGACAAAGGTGACAATATTCAGCACTTTAACGGAGGGAGAGGCGGAAGACCTTGCCAAGGGGTTTGGAATGGCACTGGCCAAACATGTGCCAAAAGACAAACTACTTTCTGGGATACCTGAAGAGGACATCCAAGCAACATTGTAAGTGTGTCTGTGTAAGCTCTCTTTCTCTATTTGGTATCATGTCTTATAATATTATATTGGTGGCTGCACCTATATTTATTTTCTATGAGAAAAAACAATCATAAAGGAATGAGTTAAGATGTGACGCTGTATATCAGTATTTTTTTCTTAAAAATAAGCATTAAATACCTTGTTCAGCCTGACGTCCTTATCTTCTTGAAAAATAATGAGTTGTAAACTCATGTCTTCTTTGCTGAACATTTAAATACATTTAGGACACGGCATCTTGAATGTTGTTTTTGTGTAAGTCCAAATGTTCCTTGCTTTTAAGGACCTGATTTACTAACAGTGCCCAGCAAAAACCCTCTTTTGACATTAAAAACTTACAGAATTTAAAAAATTAGCACTTTTTGGATGTTTTAGTTCTTTGTTAAACTGGCATAATGTGCATTTTATTCTAATATTACCAAAGTACAAACATTTTCAGCCTACTATCTAGTCCTTGTATCAAGAAGTCAGTTAATCAACTAGAGAGCGAAAGTGTACTGTCTTTTGTGATTTATAACAGACAATTGATGATAGCAGTTCTATATGTTACTTAAGTAACATGAACTCTTTTTTTTTTTTGCAGGAGAAGCATTGAACAAATGAAGATTAATGTGCAAAACCTTGGCCCTGAATCAGAGCTGGATTTGGCCACTCACCGCTTTGGGCCTACAGCAGCTGATGTTTTCTTTTCCTTTTTAGAGGACTGTATGAAATAAACTCAGCACCCATAAGGGGCACACATATACTAACGTGGAAGCTTTGAAAGATTTGTAAACAAAAACAGAAAAATTCAGATTACTTAATCACAATTTGATTTTTATTTCATTTTTGCACAGAAGACAAAATACAAAGTTTTATTTTTGTAGTTGGTTGTTTTATAGAAATATTATTGGATTACTGAAGGACTCAGAGATGCACTAGATAACAAATACAAAGTTTAAATAAAATGGCAAAAACATGCACTTGAATAAAAAGTTTCTTTCAAACCCTATTTGAATTATTTTTTGGCCCACTGTTTGCCTTGCCTTTTCTTCTTGACTTAACAGGAAAACTTGATGTGACATCTGTCCTTGTCTCTGAGGTTGTCTCCCTGTCTGTCTTTCTTTTTCTGTTTGCAAACAGTGGACGTATTTTACGTGACTTGTCTGCATCACAAAGTCTCCCAAATCCTTTAATGTTCATACTTTGTTCCTTTGTTTGCACTTCTAGTTCATTCACTTTTTGGGCAATATCCTCAGGAATTTTCTCCCATGTCTGTAGAATCTTCAGTACACTTTCCAGTTTCCTGATTGTTGTACAACACTTATCTTCATCTGCATTTTCATTGTTAATTTCATTTTGTATTGGCTCTACTGAATTGTTCATATCACTTTTTGATTTTGTCTCAGTCACCTCATTGAAAAGTCCCTTCGCAAGCAGTAGACAAGCACATTTTTTATGGTATGAGAAAGTATAGCAGTCACATATACTTGTCACAATACATGGCTTTGATGCAGCTCTTCCAAATAAGCTTTCGACCTCTATTGTTTTTTGATGCTTTGCAGAAATGCTATACTTATTCCTTAGAATCAAGTTATTGGCATGGGCCTGCAGTTGTGTGTCTATGTCTGGAAAAGTCTCAGGACCACCACAAGTGAGAAGACTTAATAAAAAAAGATGCTTGCACATACGTCCCCTTGTACCAGCTACACAACTGCAGAACTGTTCTGCAGGACATGCAGAGTAAACTACATGTGGATTATTCTCAGATGGAACATTGTATATATATGTTTCTGTTGAAGTTATGGTAATTTTCGTGGCCCATCCATTCTCTAGCATCCTCTTAGCAGATTTCTTTATTTCTTCCATTTTGCAGTCCAGAGGGTTTTTGACCCTCCCAACGGACTGCAAATCCTGTATTATATTGAAGTATTTGTCAGTCTTGTTCAGCAGCACATCAATCAGATGATCCAGTCTACGATTTCGGATGCCACAGAGGAATTGGTATTTTAAACGGTAGAAGAAACTAAGGGAGGGAGAGATTAAAGTGCAGTAACAGGTTGGAACTATTACAATGTACACTTAAACAAATTAATAAATACTCAAAACACTACGCTAGCTTGCAGCTAGCCCACAAATAAATAATTAAGTGAACATGCATAAAAATGATATATACCGTTCTATTAGATTGTTTGTGTCAGAGTCTCCATGCTTATAGCATCTCCCGAAGTTAGACCACAGATGACCAATTATCTCCCAGTGGTTCCTGAAGTACTTGCAGACATCTTTTAAGTTCTTAAACTGGCAGTGAAACTTCTCAGCTTTTTCCTTAAATGCATGTTCCTGTAAAAATGGACAAGAAAAATCATGTTTCATGTTGCAGTTGATTTATAGGTTATATAGGTAATCCTTAACACAGACCTATACCCAAGTGTGTGCAGTTAGTGTACTGAGAATCTGTAATGTTCTTCATAGATTATAGTGTCTGAAACCATTTAGGCCTATATTAAACATGATAGAATAAACAAATATAACAATACTATATGCAGTAACAGATTGCTAATGTAAATAGAAATGCTTACAAATATATCAAATATAATGCATACAAATATATGTCGAGTTAATCTACGCAACTCATCCTCCCTGCACACTGTTAGCCTGGTTTACATCTGCTATATGTATTAATATGCGTCAGTGTTTCCAGCATTGATAATAAGGCAGCATATGATTTCTGAAGGACTGTGACACTAAAGACTAGAGTAGTGGCTGATGAAAATTCACCTTTTATAAAATTACAGTATATATATATATATATATATATATATATATACAGTAGTCAACATTTGAAGTGGATCAAAACCTTTCATCAAAGTTGACCTAAAATCAAAACAATACCTGTTCTTCTCTTAGGACAACTTTGATTAATTTTTTTGATCCACTTCAAATGTTGACTACTGTATATATATATATATATATATATATATACACACACACACACTGTATGTGGGTTAACATTTTCCAATAGCTTTCATTTATAACATTTTTAAACAGTTAAAAACTGCATGTTGTTACAAGCTTGTTACCAAAGTTTCATGAATGAAAACCAAATGAAATAGTAACACACCGTTGAACAGGATTTCAGCTCTGACATGAACTCCATGATGTGTGCTCTTGAATCTGCCTTTTCAGGTCCACTCACACCAGATTCAGATCTTGACAGCCATCGAGTTACTGCCTGTGTGTAATAAATTGTTGGGAAATGTAAAGTAATTAATTTAAACTGGTAAGAACTTCCATTGGCCTGACACATTTGGCTAGAATTGATGGCAACAATTTTCTACAGTTAAAGGGTACTCAAACCAAATAAAAAATAAAATAAAATATGTTATTGTTATAGCCCAGGAAGATTTTGCCAAAATGGTGTGAAATAATAAAAAATAAGTGAATTAAGAGACAAACTTGTGATGTCATCAGAAACTATATTTTAAACTGTGTTGATCACTGGCAAAATGACATAAACCCACATTGAGGTGTAATACCCAGATAACATTTAGTAATTTTACAGTTGTATTCTCAGTTATGTTGCAATGTGAAATGAACCTATTTTGTATCCACTGATTCATTAGCCACTGAAGATAAAAAAAAAAAAAACTGAAAAGAATAACTACAGTAAATGCTAAAACTGTTTATGATATAAACTGCAACTCATATTAATATGACAATAATAGAATAATAATCAATTTTTATCAAAATGAACAAAAATCAAAGCCATTCTATCTTAACTAAGCACTTACTTGTGTTACATGGTACCAACAAAGGAGAACGTCTGACTCGTTGAATACCTTACGGATGGCATTGATTTCAGCCTGGTCTTTATCAACCATAAAGCACCTAATTAAAATAAAAATTTAAATAAATAAAACATTTTAAGCTTCAAGGCAGATAAAAATATAACAAATTACAGATGTTTGCTGCCAAAAATGGTTTTTGTTGTTTACTTTGTTGTTTATCTTTAGAAGTTACTAACCAAACCAATTTGTATACTGTACAGAGATAAATATCTACCAAGTGCACAGGATACATTTTCATTTTTGAGTTAACTGACCCTTTAAGAAACAGCGTATACCCAAAACATTATTAAATAATTTTTGTATAATTAAAGAATAATTACAATTAATGAATAATTAGTCATTTTAATTTAATTTACTTATATCAGTTTGTACTACCTTGGAAGTACAGAAAATGTTGGTTTTAGCTTTTCCAGAGCCAGCTGAAGTGTGTCCTGCTTTTCATTCCCCAATATGATATAGGCAACAGGGATTCCATGACCATGACTGTCCCTGACAACTAATGTAAATAAAGGAAAACCATACTGGTTGACACCATGTGTTGCATCCATAAAAATGATATCTTTTCCATATTCTTGAAGGTTGTCTTTCATGGATGGTGTTTGCAGAACTATGATGAGATCTGTTTGAGGACTATAAGGCTGATAAAAAATAACATAGTCTTTAAAAGGGCCCTCCAGAAGGCATGAGGTACTAGTGGCATCATCTCTGTGTTGCTGATTTTTTCGTATCATGCATGTCCGAATATTTTCAATGTCTTTTGGGGTAACAAAATAAGCTCGGTTGTTGAGATCAGTATGTCCTTGTTCTTTTGACCACTTGTGTGATTTTAAGAGAATTGTATCTGGTTTAACACCAAGTGATATTAAATCCTGAATATACTTGACTAGCTCTTGACTAATGTTTTCTGAGTGGCCCTCAGAAGAACTTGATGGGTCATGTCCCGAATGAATGCTGTAAAGCCTTTCGACTATAACCTGTTTGTTAAGCCAGTCTGTCCTCTTTTTAAAGGAAATATAGGCCTTGCATCCTTTGGCACGTCGGCTTCTTTGTGTGCATATTCCAGAACGTTTGCATGAAAACAAGAAATATCCATTTTTTTGATTTTGCAAACTTGCAGAATTCACAGTCCTGAAGTTGGAGTCTTTGGAGGTGTTTATGGTAGAAAGTCTTTGCTGAATAAATTCACAGGCATCTAAATCCTTTTCTAAAACATGGACTGTTATATCGGTCTCTTTTTTGTTTCCTTTCAAGCGTTCCTCTTTGTAGACCGTTGTTTTTATAAATTCCTCCATCTCTGATGTCAAAATCTAAAAAGCAAAGGGACAAAAAAATAGACCTAAACATCAATAATGTAAAAATCCAAGATGATCTCAAGAAAACAGAGGTCAACATATTCATATGAAATGGAATAAATCAGTCAATAAATTCCATTACATATGAATATGTTGACCTCAAGTCATCACTGATTTGATAAATCAGTGATGACTTGAGGTCAACATATTACTATGTAACAGAATAAATGAGTGATGACTTGAGGTCAACATATTCATAACAATAAATCAGTGATGACTAGAGGTCATCATATTAATATATAACAATAAATAAGTGATGACTTGACGTCAACATATTTATAAGTAACAGAATAAAATATTCATATGTAACAGAATAAATAGGTGATGAGTTGAGGTCAACATATTCATATGTAACGGAATAAATCAGTGATGACTTGAGGTCAACATATTCATATGTAACGGAATAAATCAGTGATGACTTGAGGTCAACATATTCATATGTAACGGAGTAAATGAATGATGACTGATAACATAATCTAACTCAATCGTTTCTACCTGGATCTCGCAGCGAATCGCCTAGCGTCTCAAATACCGTCTGTTGGTGGACCGAGCTGAACGGTCCGTGCGGCGCGCAAACAAGCGCTGTTTTGTTCCGCATTTCCGACGTTTGTCCTTGAATGCAACTGGACGCGACGCAACAGAAATTGGCAGTGGCACAGTATATGCTAACGACAGAAATATTAGGAAAATTTGCGGTGGCGGCAGTGCGAGTGCTAATAACCCGGCAGAAAATAAGCTCGCAAGGCCACTATTTAATCGCAGCCCTTTGATAGCTAGGCACACTATAAAAAGAAATCAATTTCAAAAATTATTAGATTGTCTTAACTGGAGCCAGAAGTTAACATCAGTCTAGGCTGAACGGCTAATTAGGGTAACTTAACTACCTAAACTAATGTTAAAACGTGGTCAAAAAAGCGCAAATCTAAAAAGTAATATGAATTTCACTATGACTAATATACTGCTGAAATTGTTTGGAGAAATTAAGCCATTGTCTTACCTTTTCACTTGCGTTCTTGGTATTGGTACAGTGGTGCTGGGGCAATGTTTTTTTGTTTGTTTTTTTTTTGAATTTGCGAGGGGCGTTACTGTTTTTTTTTATTTTTTTTGGCGGACTCTGCAGGGGGGCACATAGTGATGATGTCATAAACGTTGATTGGCTGAGGCAGTTGTTGCCCCAGGGTCATCATAAAAAATATTGGTCTCAGGACAACTAGGACTTGGCAAAATCAGGATGTGCGACCTCCTTCTTTAAGTCTCTGAGACAGACACTCTGGCATACCGAACACACAAAAAAACACAGAAACTGAATATCAAGTATTGATGGCCAGTGTTTATCACATAATTTGTAAATGCAAAGTTTTTTGCATTAATAGAAGGGTTTTCAAAGTCTGTGCCTCCCTTCTGTCATAATATATGTAATAAAGTTAAACACTCTTGAGTTGACTTGGGGAGACTAAAGCTACAACATTAATGACTTGTACTTGGAAAATAAAACATGGTGTTGTATACATGCTTAGTTTTGAGTTTTGTTTGTTTCAAATTCAATTTAATCCTCCCACAAACATTACAGTATGATTGTATGATTAACATAGCATGCTAAAGTACACATACATGAGTAAAGTGGAGGTAGAGTTTGAGAAGGAAATTCTCACACAAATGTGCATGCCGTTGAATTATGATATAAAATATTTAAGTCCATGTTTGATAATTTGTAGACCTTAACCTTAAATGGATAGTTTACCCAAAAATGAAAATTCTGTCATTAATTACTGACCCTCATGTCAGTACTTGTAGCTTCATAAAATTACGATTGTACCACTGAAGTCACATGGACAATTTTACCATTGTCTATACTACGTTTCTGTGCCTTGACCGTGGCAGTTCCCTTGCTGTCTGTGGAGGGTCAGAGACCGCTCGGATTTCATCAAAAATATCTCAAATTGTGTTCCGAAGGGGAACAAAGGTCTTACGGGTTTGGAACAACATAAGGGTGAGTAATTAATGACAGAATTTTCATTTTTCGGTGAACTAACCCTTCCAGCCCATTTCCCATGGTAGTTAGCTTCCTATTACCTGTTAGCTACATGTTACCACTAAAACATTACGTATGTTCTTAATCATCTATATTTCACTCAAGCTGATGGTTCTGGGGGGTTTATGCTAAAGCTCTTATATGTGCAAATAATTATGGTGCGAGAACCCCCATAAGGAAACATACCGCCAAAGATAACTTGTGTTTCAATAAACTCAATGTAACTTGCCTGAACTTTCGAAAACATTGTACCATCCTCTAACTTTTGAACAGTTGTGTATGTTTGAGGTTTTACTTACTAGTCATATGGTTCATAGTGCCTTAGAAAACAGGAGGTCCACTCCAACTCTGCTTCATGACCATCAGCATAGAAGAATCTAGAAACATAACTTGCAATTTGTCACAAAACCAAAAATATTTAGTATGTCGTGCCAGGTTTATTTAAAGAAAACAACCTAGAGCAGAAGTGAAATGCAGAAAAGCAAATTATATACCAATATACACACATAAACACACACACATGCACACACATACAGAAAGTTTATATTATATAAAATAATTATAAACAAAAACTAATTTCTTAAAATAACAGAATTACTGTTTATAGGTTTGTGTCACTCATGTTTTGATGTCAAAACCTTTCTAAACCAACTAATATAACAGATGCATGGTGATATAAGCAAATATTTTGTGTATGTAATATGTACATTAAAAAATGCATTTAATGTATTTGATGAGCTTTCTCAGCTCACCTGTGTTTCCTGCATTTCTGTCAGCAGCTTCCTTCCAAAATGTTGAAATCTTGGAGCTTCTTTTCTGTTGTAGAGAAGTTATATTATCACTTCTGAAACCACAGAACGTTTTTTAGCAGTATTTGTTTACCATTAAAGATCAAAACACGTTTGCACTAAAGTTAGATTCATTTAATTCGAACTTTTTGTAAATGATGTCACCGATTAACAGTAACATTACAGCGCATATTTTAGGCTTAACAAGGTTTCCAACTCTTGCGCATTTGTTGTGAGACACGCTTTCAGGCTCTGTCTCACGCTCTCACTCTGCCCATGTAAATCTCATGCCAAATTGGCAACCCCGCTTGCGATATGAAACAAAGTCTCAGCTTTCAAATTTTGTACGTTTTACTAAATTTAAACAGTAAATGCCGTATTGGCGCACTTTCCCATTCATTAACTAGACTGTTGTGTTTCGTGCTCTTGCTTCGGCAAGTATTCATCAAACAAACTAAAACCGAAAGCTTAATTTGGCTTTATCCATTTACAGTATGAAGTCTGTTTGCACTGCTTGACTGTTTCAAATTGAAGCGCACACTTCATTCAGGCAATCAGCTTGTGATCTGCTGTTTTCCGCATCAGAGTAGCTCCTTTGATTGACAGTGAATTTTTTTTCCGAATGTGCTGTGAGTTTAGCGAGCATTTGGGAATACAACAGGTATCATTTATGCTTGGTTTTCACATTAGCATAATTTTCAACATTTTAATGGGCGAATATTTACAGTATTTCTCTAGATTTGTCATAAACACACGTTTATAAACCTGTTTTCATGGACTACTTGCTCAACTACTTTTACGTGTTACGCCTCCACGTCACCTACATACAGAGAGTTTCTCATGAGAATGCAGATTATTACTACATTTTAGGGCTGACATTTCTTTAAAAAACAATTAATCATATTCACTGCGTTAATATTAATCATCTTCAATCTGCTGAAATGCTACTATAAATATATTTCCGTAACCTCGACTTTGCTCTTTTAACCCGGAAGAACGAATTGCGCAGAAAAATTAAAACATTTACAAGTGCTATTAGTGTTTTCACTGAAATGCAGTCTTTACATATCTGTTAACATCTCAAAAAATGTGTTCTGGGGTTTCATGACCCTTTAAAAGTTAGTAACCCTGTTACATATACACAAGTTTTGTTGTGGTCTTGCTGGGTGTCATGAATCAGGCCTCTGTGGCTCCCTCTGATCGCCACCGGAGGGCACCCTCTCCCGAGTACTAACCATTTCGGACTACATTTCCCATATACCCCGTGCCTGGGCCTGATCACCTGCCTAGGTGTCACCCATTAGCCAGCCTTTATAAACTACTTCTGGACTCTCACTCCTCGCGTCTTGTCTTGTCTTGTCTTGCTACGGCTACATTTCTGAGTGTTTACCTTGTTGTTGGATTATCTGTGTTTGATCTTGGACTGTTTATCGACCGCTGATCCCTTTGACTTCATTGCTTTGGATAACTCTCGTTTGCTCAGCTAGCTGCCTGCCCCGACTTTCGCCTGTCTACTGTTTACGCTTTTGAATTGTCTCTGTTATCCCAGACGCTGTTTCTGATCCCTGCCTGTCTGACCTTGAGATTGTTTAATAATAGCTGCAAATGGATCCGCATGCCTCTGACCCTTCATTACAGAAGACTTCGACAACTACCGATCATCTCTCCACCGAGGTATCAGCACAAGCCACCATGCTTGCTTCCCACTAGCATTTCTTTTGTCTGCTCTCTGCTGACGGGGCGAGCTTTGGACTGGGCCACCACCGTCTGGGAGGGTGAGCGCGCGTGTTTGAGCACTCGGCATATGGACGGGAGGCTGGGGAGTAACTTCTTGAGCTGCGTCAGGGAAGTAATACTGCCGCAGATTATGCTCTCACATTTCGCACACTTGCTGCGCAGACTGGTTGGATGGAGGACACCCGCAAACTACTGTATCGCAAAGGACTCACTGCTGAACTGCAGTCTGAATTCGCTTGTAGCGATGAAGGGAAAACTCTTGATCAGTTCATTGACCTCTCCATCCTCATCGACAGTCTGGTTCGCTCGACGACCCCGGTGTCAATTAGGCTTGCCACGATAGACGGTGTTACTGGTTTTAAGACGCAACACCGGTGACATCACTTTTCCACCGTGACACCGTCCCCACATTTGTTTTTTTTTTTAAGTATTCGTTTTTTATTAAATATTTATTTGAATTAAATGGAAAATATAATTCTAAATAATTTACTTAAGACGAGAGCATGCACTATAATTAAAAACTGAACATAGCTACAATGCGTCATATTTCATTTATCACGTGAGGAGAACGAGAGCCTAATGTCATTTTGGAAGTTTTTCTTTTATATTTGTTTCTTGTTCATTCGTTTAATCTTATTTAAACTTTGTGCAATTTATTTATTTATCTTTCTATTTTATTTTCTTATTCGTTTTAAAAACGTTCTAACATAGGCTATGTAATAAACGTTCTATGGTTGTTATTTGTTTGGTTCCAACTTCCACAGTTTTTTCAGCCTGTAGCATTGTTGTGTTTTTTTTTTTCGTTATGTTAATAAAAGTTCTGTTTAATATCAGTGATTTTTTTTTTGTAGTTTCGTTGTCGTCCATTCAAACAATTGACGCCGAATTGCCAATTCCCGCAAAAGTGAAAGTGAAAGTATAATACGCACGCATTTATAAGCTATTTAAAAGCAGAAAAAAAGAGGAAGAGGAAACCCCCACCCCCACGGTGATACCGGTATTACCGGTGTTGTCACATGTCCATTAATCGGTGGGGAAATTTCCTCATCGTCACAACCCTAGTGTCAATCTTCCATGCATACCCAACCAGCTTCCGCAGTCCCCGAGCCCATGCAGATCGGTTTCACTCATCTCACGGCTGAGGAGAGAGAGAGAAGGATTCGTCAGCATCTGTGCCTGTACTGCGGACAACCCGGCCATCTGAGGGTCTCCTGTCCCACTCGATCACCAACCCAAAAGACCTCTGCGGTGAGTTCCAACCATACCAATTTAACTACTCTTGATATCCCCGTTACCCTGTTGTTTAGGGGAAACTCCGTTAACACGGTAACACTTTATAATAACGTTCAGTTGTAAGTCATTTATAAGTAATTAGTTAATGATGAAATAATCATTTACAAAACACTGACAAATGATTAATAAGTGATATGTTAACAATTTGTGTATGTTTTGTTAATTCATTTACAAGTAATTAGTTAATGATGAACCATCTTTACCCTCACCAGTCAGCCCTTACATTGCAGTACACACAACCAATATTCAAAACCTGTTGTATAAACACATGAATAAATCATTTACAAATATTTCTGCATCCCATAATCTAAAGTGTAAACTATTCATCATTTGTAAATGTTTTACAAACCTGGCGGTTGCAGGTTGTGTGGCTGTACACACTGGGGGGGAAAGATCTACAAATGATGAGTATAACAACTGATGAATTGTTTACACTTTAGATTAGGGGATGCAGAAAGATTTGTAAATGATTTATTCATGATGTGATCTTCAATGGAGTGTAAACATTTTAATGATTGACATTTCAATTATTTATAATTGATTAATAATATATTAACTAGTAACTTATTAACCATTGACTAAGGATCTGTTTGATTATTTCATGATATTCTATTTTTTAAAGATAACTTACGACAGATTCGTAAATGGTTAGCATATTACTTAATCATTTGTTAACATATAGTGATGTTTTGTATATTATTAGTTTATCATTATATAATCACTTGTAAATGATTTATAACTTAATCTACAAAGCATAGATAAAAATAGTAACATATCACTTATCGTTTATGAATGCATAGTCATGCTTTGTAAATGATTAGTTAATTATTAACTAATTGTAAATTACTTGTAAATGAATTAACAAAACATACACAAATTGTTAGCATATCTCTTAGTAATCTTTTATAAATGTTTTGTAAATTATTATTTCATCATTAACTAATTGCTTATAAATTACTTACAACTGAACGTTATTATAAAGTGTTACCCATTCCTCTCGTTGTATGTGGATCCTGGGTGGTAGTGGCAGCCCTAGATGGTTGCCCTTTGGGTAAGGGTCAAGTCAAATTCACCACGGATGATCTTACTCTCAAGACTGGGGCCCTACACACAGAAACCATCCGTCTTCTTCGCCATCAAATCTCCTCAAAACCCCATAATCCTGGGTCTGCCCTGGCTTGAGAGAAACAACCCCCGTATCTCCTGGACGTCTAGACAAATTCTACAGTGGTCAGACTACTGTCATCAGGAATGTCTGCTCTCCAGTTCGCCCATGCCCGCTCCCAGACTTGACAGGGTAACAGAAACTTTAACCATCTCTGAATTACCCTCTGAATACCTAGACCTGGTCGAGGCCTTCAGTAAGGCCAAAGCTTCCAGTCTCCTCCTCACCGAGCTAATGACTGAGCCATTGACCTCATTCCAGGCTCGGTTCCACCAAGAGGAAGGATTTTCCCTCTGTCACAGCCTGAATCTGAGGCCATGAAGGCCTACATTGAGGAGGAACTGGCAAAGGGCTTCATCAGACCATCCACCTCACCAGCCTCAGCAGGATTCTTCTTTGTCAAAAAGAAGGACGGAGGACTCCGACCATGCATTGACCACCGCAGCCTAAACGATATCACCATTTAGTTCCGCTACCCCCTACCTTTGGTCCTGGCCCTGGAACAACTTCGTTCAGCCCAATTCTTCACCAAACTTGATCTTCGCAATGCCTACCATCTCATTTGCATCTGTGAAGGTGATTAATGGAAAACAGCCTACTCTACAACAACTGGACACTATGAATACTCCGTTATGCTTTTCGGACTGGTCAATAGTCCTTCTGTGTTTAAAGCATTCCTTAATGACATCTTCTGGGACATGCTCAACCGTTGGGTCATCGTCTACATCAACGATATCCTGATCTTTTCAGACACTATAGATCTACACATGCAGCATGTGCGGGCAGTTCTCCAGAGACTCAGACGCTTTATCAGGAACTTCAGCACCATCGCAGCTTCACTCACATCCATGCTCAGGGAGGGAGACAGCGCCTCATCTGGTCACCAGCTGCCTCAGGGGCCTTTCAGAACCTCAAGGAATGCTTCACCTCAGCACCCATTCTTCATCATCCTGATCCAGAGCTTGAGTTCACCGTGGAGGTGGATGACCCAATACAGGCATTGGAGCCGTACTCTCACAATGCCACAGTAATCCTCCCAAATTATTTCCCTGTGCTTTCTACTCCCGCAAATTTACCTCTGCTGAACAGAACTATGATGTCGGTAACAGGGAACTTCTGGCCATGAAGGCGGCCTTTGAGGAGTGGAGTCACTGGAGGGGGCCAAGCTTCCAATTATTGTGCTCACTGATCACTGCAACTTGGAATATCTCAAATCAGCCAAGCGGCTTAACCCATGGCAGGCCAGGTGGTCACTCTTCTTCTTTACTCGCTTTGACTTTAAAGTTACTTATCGCCCTGGCTCTAAGAACACAAAGGCGTACGCGCTCTCTCGACAGTTCGAATCATCCCAGAACCCATCATCCAGTGAGCACATAATTCCATCAACCCTCATTCTCGGTCCCGTCCAGTGGGATATCATGACTGAGATCACAGAGACCCAGAACATGGAACCTCCACCACCAGAATGCCCTCCAGACCGCACTTATGTACCTCAGACCCTTCGTCATCGCGTAATGCAATGGGTGCATAATTCTCCCAGTGCAGGTCACTGGGATCATGATACCAGCAATCAAAAGTCAACAAATGCTGGTCCATCCAGCAAACCAGCAACCAGCATCACTTGCTGGTCCCAGTGTGCAAAACATACCTTATGCTGGTGACCAGCAATGCTGGATTTTTCAGCAGAGAATGATGTGGCAAAATTATCAGCTGTTAACGAGGTGGTGGAGGGGGACAGAGGAGAGAATTTAATGTTTTATCTTTTTGTGTAAATATAAAGACTTGGCCCCTTACGAAAAAGAAGTTTATTCAAATGTGCTATTAGTATACTTCTTTTAAACTAAAATAGGAAAGTATACTTACAGTATAATTTTTATGTACTTCTCAGAAATGTGCTTTATGTACTTCTCAGAAATATACTTAAAATGACATTTAAATATACTTGATTTATACTTAGAAAAAGTCTAAAGATATTTGAGCTATACTTGTGCTCTGAGAATCTGTGTTTTCGCTGTTATACGGTAGGGGGTGCTATTACAGATATTCTGTACAGAATTTCCAAAACACAAGTGATGAAAAAAACAAAATGCTTCCACATGTAATCTAACACAATCATCATACATAAAACAGCCTCAAAACCATGGATATGTAAAACTGTGTAATGTTTTGGAATAAAATGTTGACCCATGAAGAGGTAATAATGACTGTCAAGCTTTGGGGTGTTGATCAACTCGATCTTCGTTTTGATGATCATGAATAGTCTTTTTTAGTGTTTAGTTCAAAATGTTGTTTATTTATTTATGCAACTTACCCACATTCAAGTGTTTATAAAAAAAAGAATGCATGAAGATAGAATAAAATGTTTTTGTTTACAAGCAGATACCATGTATTTTCTTTTGATGTTTTGTATGTTTGGATATTCATATAACAAAATATATACAAATTAATACCTAAATAGGGACATGGTAGTATACTTCAAGTATGATGTAAAGTTCACGTAAAGAAAATAGTATACCTGCAGTATAAAACTATTAAACTAGAGGTGGCCTTCGCTCCCCACGTGCATCAGTGTGCTTCAGCCATAACCCTGTCAACGGTTCACCACTCTTCCTTCTTTGGACCACTTTTGATAGATACTGACCACTGCAGAACAGGAACACCTTGTAAGAGCTGCCGTTTTAGAGCTGCTCTAACCTAGTCGCATAGCCATCACAATTTTGCCCTTGTCAAACTCACTCAAATCCTTATGCCTGCCCATTTTTCCTGCTTCTAACACATCAACTTTGAAGACAAAATGTTCACTTGCTGCCTAATATATTCCACCCATTAACAGCTGTTGTGATAATCATTGTTATTCACTTAACCTGTCAGTGGTTATAATGTTATGCCTGAAAGAGTCAGTTGCTGCATTCACATCCAGTGATATGTGAAATGGGTGGGTGAGGGAAGAGAGGAAGACACTACAGAAGAAAGATGTGAGGGTGAAAGGGAGCATAGGTTTTGCCTAAATATAACGGGTAGAGGGGTTGGTGGCACACAGGTAGCAAGATGCAGGTTAAATGTTATGAAGAAATGGTTAGGTTTTTTTTTTTTTAAGTTTTTATTGAAAAGAGATACATTTCAATACATCTGTTTGACTTTTGTCATGTTTACAACATTTATAGCTTATATATTATCAAAAAGCTCTTCATGGCATAAAACAGGTCAATATATCTCTTTGGGTTATCTCCCAATTATACAAAAAACTATTTACAAAAGAAAGGGGATGTATAGACAGTACCTATACATAAAACATAGATTCTATAACAAAAAAACATTTGGTTCAATAGGAGTTATATATTTGATCCACTTGGACCAAAAATCCACAAACATATCTTTTTGGTTATTTATACAGAAAGTAATTTTCTCCATTATAAACATATTTTTAACAACATCAATCCAGTCCTGTATTTGTGGCGGATTAGGTTTGTACCAGCATCTAGTAATAGCTTTTTTACTTGAAGCAAGTATTTCTATACATATATTTGTTTTTCCCTTCCCAGGAAACCATTGACACTGTGCCCATATAAAGTACCTCAAAACTGAAATCAACTGTAATGTTTAAAATACTTTCTAATACCTTATGTATATCTTTCCAAAAGCATCTAATTTTAGGACATCCCCAAAATATGTGAAAATGGTTAGCATCCTGTGTGCCACAATGTCTCCAACAATTTGAGTTGCCTTGAAAATTATTTTTCTGTTTTGGGGTAAGGAAAAACCTAATAGTATTTCTCCAGCAAAATTCTCTCCAATATGGAGAACGGGAAGTTGCCCATTGTTGTTTACATATATTTTCCCAGTCCTCGGTTGAGAAGATAATTCCACTTTCTTTCTCCCATCTTTCTTTAATGTACAAGGATGAATCTCCTTGTAAATCCATCAAAGCTCTATAAAGTTTTGTAATAGTCTTAAACATTGGTTCAGCCTTGTAAGCTGAGGAGAATATTTTAACTAGAGCACTCTTATTTGGATCTTCATCGATCTCTTTTTTAATTTTCTAACAAAAATGTTGTCGGAGCTGGAGGTATCTGTAAAAGTCTTTGTGTTACGAGGAATGAGAGACGTGAGGCGAGCGGATCCACTTGCGAGCCTTTATTTAATGGACGAGACAGATACGTAGTCGAACAGGCAGGGTCAAACAGGAGCAAACAGGAGTGTCAGAGGCGAGACGAGAGAATAGTCTTTTATGACGAGCAATAATCCAAAGGCAGGCGGCTAGACAGTCGAAAAACGAGAAAACCAGGCAGGAGAACAAAAACCAGGAACTTGGAACAAGAAACTAGGTAACGCTAACTAAGGGAATACAACAAGACAACAATTCAACAAACCGTGAAGTGCACTGGGGAGGACCGTGGTTTATATAGAATGCCTGATTGGTCACGGGGGCTGACGCAATCAGAGCGGTGGAGGATGGGAGATGCAGTCCGAGATGCAAAGTAACAGTCAGAGTGTGTAGGTGAGGCGAGAGTGACATCTGGTGGTGAGTGGACAACGGGACACCGACCAGATTCGTAACATAGCCCCCCCCCAAGGAGCGGCTTCCAGACGCTCCAACAGAATAACAGTCCAGGGGAGCGGTGGGGCGGGAGCGAGACAGGGCGAGGGCTGGAGGACCAGGTCCCTGCGGAGGACCCGGTGATTGAGGCAGGACCGGCAGAGCAGGAACCCTCCAGGGCGGAGCCGGAGGCGGGACAGGCGACGCAAGAGCCCTCCAGGGCGGAGCCGGAGGCGGGACAGGCGACGCAAGAGCCCTCCAGGGCGGAGCCGGAGCAGCCCTCCGGGGCGAAACAGGAATCTGCGTCACGGTCTGGGACCTGGGGAAAGCAAGGACAGAGGAGGCAGACAGAATAGGGGGAGAAGGCGCAGCAGCCCTCCAGGGCGGAACAGGAGGCGGAGCAGGAGGTGCCGCAGCCCTCCGGGGCGGAACTGGAACCTGCGTCATGGTCTGGGACCTGGGGAGAACAGGGACAGAGGAGACAGACAGAAGAAAGGGAGAAGCAGAGAGTTTTGAGGTTAACGCCCCCTCCATAAGAGGTTCTACAGCTGACGCTGACACCTCTGGAGGCATTGGCGCAGCTTCTCCGACGGGGAAGGCCTCTGGGGCGGACTTGAGACCAGACGGGACCTCTGGAGCAGACTTGAGATCAGACGGGACCTCTGGAGCAGACTTGAGATCAGACGGGAGCTCTGGAGCAGGCTTGAGATCAGGCTGAGATCAGCGGGAGCTCTGGAGCAGGCTTGTGACCAAGCCGCTGGGGCGGGAGCAGACTTGGGGCCAGGCGAGGGCCTCTGGAGCTGCCTTGAGACCAGGCGGGACCTCTGGAGCAGGAGACGTTATGGCCTGGGACCTGGGAAAAGCAGAGACAGAGGAGGCTGACAGAACAAGGGCTTAGAGGTTATAGGGGGATGCCGCCTCCATGGGAGGATCTACAGCCAAGGCTGACACCTCAGGAGGCATTGGCATGGCTTCTCCAAGTGAGGAGCTCTGGAGCCGACTTGTGACCAGACATGGCCTCAGGAGCTGACTTGTGAACAGATGGGACCTCAGGAGCTGACTCGGGAACAGACGTGACCTCAGGAGCTGAGTGTGCAGCCCACACACACCAAAAGGCAACTGCCATTAAGGGAAGAGCAGCGGCGGGTGGCAGGACCTCTTTAATGGTGGTTTTAGAAGGTGTTAATGCCACTGGGATGTTAGCAGCACTCACTGACACTAGTGGTGGGTCCAGCACGCTGGCCGTCATGACAGGCCGTGACCCTGAGATGTCAGATGAGACATGGCGTGGCTCTGGGCAGTCAAACGAAACATGGCGAGGCTCTGGGCCGTCAGGCGGGACGTGACTTGACTCTGGGCCGTCAGGCGGGATGTGACTTGACTCTGGGCCGTCAGGCGGGACGTGACTGGACTCTGGGCCGTCAGGCGGCACGTGACTGGACTCTGGAGCAGCAGCAATAACTTTGTTTGGCTCATGAAGATCAGCTGTGGTTTGACCTGGTTCGTGGAAATTGGCTGTGACTTGACCCGATTTGTGAAGATCAATAGTGAACTGACTTGACTCTTGGAGATCAGCAATGACTTGACTTGGCTCGTGAAGATTAGTAGTGACTTTACTTGACTCAGGAACGACAGCCTTGACGTTGCTTGACGCAGGGACGACAGCCTTGACGTTGCTTGACGCAGGGACGACAGCCTTGACGTTGCTTGACGCAGGGACGACCACCTTGACGTTGCTTGACTTGGAAGCTTGACTGGACCTGGAAGCTTGACTGGACTTGGAAGCTTGACTGGACTTGGAGGCTACAGCTGTAGCCTGACTTGACTCTGGAGCAGCGGCTGAAGTTTGACTTGGCTCTGGAATAACAGCAGCAGCTTGACTTGGCTCATGAGGATCTGCTATAACCTGGCTTGGCTCATGAGCAACAGCTTTGGCTTGACTTGACTCTGTGTCTTGACTTGACCCAGGGGTAGCCGCCGCGGTATTAAGGAGCGCCATTTTAGCTGCCCATACCGTCATTAGGGGTGAGTCCAGCATGTGGGCCATCATGACCACAGGTGGCATCCGGGTGCAGGTTCAGGAATGGCGGCCATCTTGTGGAATGACTTGGAGATGGTGGCCATCTTGTGCAGTGGCTCTGGCGTGGCAGCCATCTTGACAGTGCTTGGCTCAGGAAAGATTGCTGTAACTTGACTTGAGATGGGGGCGATAGCTCTGACTTGACTTGACACAGGAAACACAGCTTTGACCTGACTTGACACAGGAACAAGGACCGTAGCTTGACTTGACACTGGAACAGCAGCCGTAACTTGACTTGACTCGGAAAATGGAGCTGCAACTTGACTGGACTCGGAAACTTGACGACTCAGGAAACACAGCTGCAGCTTGACCTGACTTGAAAACTTGACTTGACTCAGGAAATACAGCTGCAACTTGACTTGACTTGGAAACTTGACTTGACTCAGGAAATGCAGCTGCGACTTGACTTGGAAACTTGACTTGACTCAGGAAATGTAACTGTACCTTTGAACGGCTCTTGTACAGCAGCTGTGATGTGACGGAGCTCTGTGATCGCCGCCATTTTGTGAACGGGCTCCGCCGTCGCTGCCATCTTGTGAACGGGCTCCGCCGTCGCCGCCATCTTGTGAGCGCACGCCGGCGCCGCCGCCATCTTGCAAACGGGCTCCGCAGTCGCCGCCATTTTGTGCACGGGCTCTGTTGTCGCTGCTGTATCATCAACTCGCTCCGACGCGGCCGCCATCTTGTGAACGGGCGCAGCTGTCGCCGCGACTAGATGAGCGCTCTCCGCAGCCGTCGCCATGGCTTGAGCGCGCTCCTGCACGGCCGCCATTTCACGAGCGATCCAGGTCGCCATTACTGCGTTGTCGCGTTCCCTCTCTGCGACCCCCACGGTGCACGGCGAACCCACACACGACAACGCAAAGTTCATGTAAGCCTCGAGCGAAGAGCGCGGACCCTCGCGTCTAAGCCTTGCTCTTAACGGCTCATTCACACCGTCACAGAACACCTCAATTTTAATACAGTCCGGGAGGGTGGAGTAGTTAGAAATCGAAAGAAACTCACGGGCATACTGTTCGAGGGTGTGGGATCTCTGTTTGATTCTGCATAGAGTTCTATCTGTGTCCATATCTGAATGTCCGGGGGTGAAGCTGCTGGATCCTGTGGTGTCGGTTTGTTCTGTTACGAGGAATGAGAGACGTGAGGCGAGCGGATCCACTTGCGAGCCTTTATTTAATGGACGAGACAGATACGTAGTCGAACAGGCAGGGTCAAACAGGAGCAAACAGGAGTGTCAGAGGCGAGACGAGAGAATAGTCTTTTATGACGAGCAATAATCCAAAGGCAGGCGGCTAGACAGTCGAAAAACGAGAAAACCAGGCAGGAGAACAAAAACCAGGAACTTGGAACAAGAAACTAGGTAACGCTAACTAAGGGAATACAACAAGACAACAATTCAACAAACCGTGAAGTGCACTGGGGAGGACCGTGGTTTATATAGAATGCCTGATTGGTCACGGGGGCTGACGCAATCAGAGCGGTGGAGGATGGGAGATGCAGTCCGAGATGCAAAGTAACAGTCAGAGTGTGTAGGTGAGGCGAGAGTGACATCTGGTGGTGAGTGGACAACGGGACACCGACCAGATTCGTAACACTTTGGATTCTAAACTAAATTTGTCTTTTTGTGAATTAAAATCTAATAATTGTCCTTTATCCATGATTGAACAGTAAGCAGTGATCCCTTTCTTAGCCCATATTTTAAAACGCATATCTAAGGTGTTTGGTTTAAAATCAGAATCATATGATGGCCATTTCAATACATTCACAGAATCCTTTAGATTATAGTCCTTAATAATCTCAAACCAATTTTTAAATGTTACCTTAATCCATTGATTTTCTTTCTTATTTTTAATTAAATGATCATCCACAATGATAGCTTGAATAGGGATCCTGTCAAACCAACCAATCTCTATGTCCTTCCATCTTGCTTGATATTCTGGGTTGCACCAACAAACTATTATTCTTAACTGTGCTGCCCAAAAATATTTTTGTAAACATGGGAGAGCAACCCCTCCTTTATCTTTACTCAATTGAAGGGTTTTAAATTTTAAGAAATGTGTAGGGGTTTGTTGTAAATTCTGTCTTAGAGACCAGGAGACGTTTTGGATATCTTGAAGCAGAAGTTTCTCTTTATTCAGATACTCGCTGCGTGGCGCTGCAGTCATCAAAAGTCATCTGACAAAAGCTCAGCACAGAAGAGTATATAGGTTTCAAGGGGGAGGAGTATATAGAGGTGGAATCAATCTAAACAAAGCATGCAAATGTGGTACAGGAAAACAGCTCAGTAAAAGATTTTTCCCAGCCTTGATCTATTTAGCATACAAGTGTCATTCAAATGCATAGGTGCTAAACAAAAGGCACAGTTGTACCTTGAGCTTAGAATTCACACTTAACTTGGGAAACCTGCCAGATGTTCAGGAACTGCATAAAGACAAAAGGTTACTGTCTCAGGGCCTGGGCTGCCTGCTCTTAGAAATCACAATATACATAACTTTTTCAGTTCATGCTGTTATATTGGAACCTGTGTTTAACCTTTTATAAATTTGTAGTACAACACTTTTTATAAATTTGTAATACAACAGGTTTTACCAAAATGTTGGTATATATGCAATACAATTGCGTGTATAAATTAAGCCCAGTTGGTTACTTGATACTTGAGTGCTTGTGGTGGTAAGGCGTTTGAAATCAAATGAAGCTAGGAGTGGATGGAAGTCTACAGCATAAGGCTTCTCCAGATGAATGTTGAAGTCGCCAAAGACTATAAGTGGACTGCCATTCATGGGGAATGAGGATAACAGCCCACCCAGCTCCTCTATAAAGGTGCTTAGTTGACCGGGAGGATGATAAATTACTAAAACATGGCATTTTATAGGGCTGAAGGCTGCTCACAGATAACAAATAAAAACACAAACAGTTGATTCTCAAATAAAAATGTAAAAGGGTCATCAGATGCAAAATTCACTTTTACATGTTGTTTGAACATATATGTGTGTTGGCAGTGTGTGTACACATCAACCTCATAATGATAACATCCCCCCAGAGGTTTTTATTTAATCCCTGTGTGATGTCACACAGACCAAGGCCACTCCCACAATAGTTGATTGTAATGGGCGTCTTACCTTAGACCCGCTCTGAGTGAGCTGTAACAGTCTGACCACCATTGTTTCAACGCCAGAGCAAGGATGTAGACAAGAACAACTCCTAAGCAATTGAGGTGTTGTGTTGCTGGATGTAATAGTGAACATAGTGGTTGTCATTTACTCCTGAGATCAGAGCCACTGAAGACACAGTGGATTACTTTTGTTTTTGAAGGGAATGCGCCTCCCAATCTACCTAAATGTGTCAATGTTCATGCAAATTATTTGTGATCCGGCTTCACCTACAGCAGAAGTGAGTAAACAACAGAAATACAAACGAAGTATTAAGCAAACACTTACGTGCTACCACCTTCTCTGTTGACTAATTGCTTCTCTTTCTAATAGGCCTACTACAGTTATACTCCAGATTGTACATAGGAACTATGGTATTTACCATAAGAACTATGATTTGATTTAATATTGAAAAAAGAAAAACAAACACACCCTACATTTCTGCCAGTTGGAAGTTTGGTGCCTTGTAAGGGTCTCACCACAGTCGTGGTATTGAAGGTGTGGGGAGTGCTGGTCATTCACTCTTCCGCTTACCTACAATCTGAAGGATTACAAATTTAAGAAACTGTTTAAAATACGCTGATCCTATGTTCTGACATAGCATCACCTGAAAACCTAAGGTGCAGTACATTGTATTTAGCATTTAAGGTAAATATGATGACATCAGACAAATGATTCTCTCAAGCAAAGTTTGTAGCAAGAGGTTCCTGCCAGTTCCTGTTCTCTTATTGTAAGTCAAATGAGCCAGATTACTGAGATGTTCACCTTTTGTTTGTAATGGCTCATGGTACCTCTGCCCAGTCTTTGAGTAGTTATGATGATTGGATTAGGACTGGTGTAAATGGTGCAGGCTGCTATACCCTGTTTAAAATATGCCGATCCTATGCATATTTGTTATAGGTTCTAATATAACAACATGAACTGAAAAAGTTATGTATATTGTGACAGTCTAAGAGCAGGCAGCCCAGGCCCTGAGACAGTAACCTTTTGTCTTTATGCAGTTCCTGAACATCTGGCAGGTTTTCCCAAGTTAAGTGTGAATTCTAAGCTCAAGGTACAACTGTGCCTTTTGTTTAAGCACCTATGCATTTGAATGACACTTGTATGCTAAATAGATCAAGGCTGGGAAAATCTTTAAGTGAGCTGTTTTCCTGAACCACATTTGCATGCTTTGTTTAGATTGATTCCACCTCTATGTACTCCTCCTCCTTTAAACCTATATATACTCTGCTGTGCTGAGCATTTTGTCAGAAGACAACTTTGATGACTGCAGTGCCAAGCAGCGAGTATCTGAATAAAGAGAAACTTCTGCTTCAAGATATCCAAAACGTCTCCTGGTCTCTAAGAAAAAATTCACAACAAATCCCTGCCGGTACAGAGAGTTGAACCCATGACCTTTGGGTTACAACTCTGACTCTAACCATTAGAACATGAGCATTGGCATTTGTTACTTAGGGATGACAGAGCTTTGTGATCTGACTGTGGAAACAGACACTAAAGTAGTCCTTTTTAATATTCTCTTGAAAACAAATTATGATTTGTCAATGATCTGATATTGTTTCTGAAATGATAACAGCTACAGTGTAACAGTCTTCAATGAATCAGCACCTTAAGTCTTTTCTTTATTTAGATGCTATTTGCCACAAATGTTGTTATAAATTTTTTATTGTTCCATTTGCCACTAATTTGAAATAAAATCACAATACAGTATAGGGCCATCATTGCATTCTGTTCGTAAAAATGCTGTTTTTAGTTTTCGAGTACTGGTGTGGTGAAATGACAGATTTTATTCTTTTGTTGTCCAGCTGAAGTGAGTCAGTGACAGAAGATGACATCTGTTTCACAGCAGCTTCTGGAGACACTGGATGCTCTAGACAGTGAAAAATTGAAGTGGTTTAACTGGCACTTGAAGCATGATGGTCTTGCTTTAGCTGCTGACGTGGAGAAAGCAGATGCATCTCACACAGTGGATCAGATGGTTACACGTTGTGGGCCAGAAGGAGCTATAAAGATCACACTGAACATCCTGAGGAAGATGAAACAAAACCATCTGGCTGAAGAGTTAGAGAACAAACCCAAAGGTAACTATGGCTTAAAGTATCAGTTATAGCAACGTGACACTAATTACAATTACACCTTGGGTGTGCTTTATTTTCTAAAAATTCAACGTTTTATAATTCCTTGCTAGTGAAAAATGTCCTGTAGTTTTTAAGTTGCTAAGTTTTTTTATTTTTTATTTTATTTTTTATATCAATAAAGTCAAAAGATACAATACAAAATACTGAAACAAAAAAAAAGAAAATGAGTTGCATTCAAATCATCTGACTTTCTGTGCATTTCAGGATACATTTTTGTAATGCTTACAGAACCAGAATGGTATACAATAAAGAGAAAAAAAAAACACAGCAGGGTAAGATACAGTGTAATGGTGACCTTGCATAGTTACATAAAATGTACAATACTAAGATATGATTCCATCTATTTTAACATTGCTAATTCTCAGAGTCCAAAAATTCTTTCCACATACTCCATAGAATAGCCCCCTTTTGCTTTTTTAATTTTAGAGAAAAAGTAAGGGTTTCCATCTTGCATATTTCAATTACAATTGCTTTCCATTCTTCTAGAGTGGGAGAATTAAGTTGAAGCCATTTACGAGTAATAGCCTTTTTAGCAGCAACTAGGAATATTCTCCATAGATATGTATACTTTGTTCCATGTAAATCCAGAATTCCCAAATATAACACATGAAACTGAAATGGGATTGTAATCTTGAATATAGCCTCCAATGTCCGGTGTATGTCTTTCCAAAACAGGTGTATAGCTGGACATGCCCAGAATATGTGGTGATGATTTGCTACTTCTGAATTACAATATCTCCAACATCCAGATCCTATTTCACTATGGCACTTTTGTGCAGGAGATATAAAAAATCGAATTACATTTTTCCATGCAAATAACCTCCACTGGTGTGAGCCTGTGGTTTCCCATTGGGATTTACACGTTTTTAACCAAGCCTCTTCTGTTATAATAATGTTTCCTTCCTTCTCCCATTTAATACGGACATATGAGGTAGAATCTGATCTGTAATTTTGGAAACAATGATAAAATTTGGAGATTACCTTACTAATAGTATTAGCCCTATATGCCGACAGAAATATCTTTACTAAATCATTCTGTGCCCAATCCCCGCTCTGATTCACTTTTGAGTTAAAGTAGTGTCTTATTTGGAAGTATGTAAACAAGTCATGATTATCCAACTTAAACTGATTCTTAAATTCTTGGAAAGTTATAAGAATATTATTTTTTGTAACTGAATAATATGATGTAATGCCTTTCCTACTCCAATTCTTAAAAGATTCATCTAGGGTATTTGGAGTGAAATCTGTATCAGATGCACACTACCTCATTATCTTAAGAGCATCTTTCAGAGCATATTTTTTTAATTACTGTGGCCCATATTTCTAGGGTAGTAGTTATCCATGGATATTCTTAACCTCATAATCCATTTGTCCCAATCCTTAAATTGTCCTTCTGGAACCTTTAGGGGAAGTGTCTGAAATAAGTATAGAAGCCTTGGGAGCATATTTATTTTGATAATTTCCACTCTATCCCCTAGATTCAGGAAAGGGATGACATTCCACCTCTGAATGTCTGCTCGTAGCTTAGAATTTAGAATTCTATAATTTGCATCTGACAAAGTTCTAGTATCCTTTGGCAGATATATTCCTAAATATTGTATTACCTCTGTATTATAATTAATCTTGTACTTGACCCTTGTTTCTTCTGGGGGGGTAAAATTGTAACAAATGACCTGTGTTTTTTTGCACATTTACTTTGTATCTTGATAAAGAACCAAATGTATCTAAAGTTGACATAAGGGTTAAAAATGATATTTCAGGGTCTCTCAAATATATTGGAACATCATCTGCAAATAATGCAATTTATGTTCTTCTTCACCCATCTTTATCCCCCTAATATCATGATTCTGGCGTATCCACTGACTAAGGGGTTCAATGTATAGTAGTGTTGTTTTTGGCAGCCTGTTTTAATTTTAGTTTTAGTCTAGTCTTTGTATAAAGCTGTCATTTTAGTTTTTATTAGTTTTAGTCACGTTCATACTCTTTTTAGTCTAGTCAAGTTTTAGTCAACTAAAAGTCTGAGCATTTTAGTCTTATTTTAGTCAGAATTATCCATGACTATTTTCGTCTAGTTTTAGTCGACGAAAACTGATGACATTTTAGTCTAGTTTTAGTCAATGAAAATTGTGTTTTAGTCTCTTTTTAGTAATGCAATTCTATTTAACCCAGTCAATATAGTATAAGTACCTGGAAGTATAGTCAAGATACAAATATGTGCACGTGATTGGTTTGTGTGTAACGGTGAACACAAAACTTTCCCTGGAGTCTGCCATTGCAAAGCAATTTCCCTGAAGCATTGGCTCTGATCTGCTATATAGCCTATTAGGGCAAACGGATCGATACGTGATACCTACGGATCAGGTCAAAACCCCACCGTTCGGAATGTGAACACGTTCAAGCTATTTAAAACCATAAGAAGAAGAAACGAAACAGAACTGGATTCGTTACTTGTGCGCTGTTCTCGCATACACCCGAAGCGCGCACAAACACAAACACGTGTTTCAGACAGCGCGGCAGACCGAGTTGATTCCTCTTTTACCGTTTAAGATGCATACGCATGGGGGTTTGCGGTTACGTCGCTATATTGGAAGTATTTCTGTTTTAAACCATGAAGGCGAGCCAATGGATATCAAACTTTGTGCAATAGTTATGCCGGTGAATGTCTTATCTTCAGTTTTAACTTTACAATTCACTATATAGAAAGTGAAAGTAAAAAATAACTGACAGAGTTTTCTAACGCTGCAGTATGGCGCATATTCTCTCAGACACGAATCTACTTCAGCATGTGCTGATAATGGTATATAGTCTAATAGTCTTAATAATTGTAATTTCAGGCCTATAATCCCCTGGTCCGCGAGTGGGGCTTGAGGAAGTGACGTCGCCTGCGTCTGCGCAGTGCGACTTGATGCAGCCCACTTCAGAAACACTGCAAAATAATAATAATAACGCGACTAAACAAAAGGAAATAACGTTATAACATTTCGTTTCGTCTCGTTTTAGTCAACGAAAATGAAGAGACATTTTAGCATAATTTTTATTTTGTAAACCACATTTAGTCTCGTTTTTATTCGTCAACAATATTGCATTATTCATTTAATTATAGTCATCATCACACGACCAGCATTTACGTTGCGTCTCGTCTTGTTTTCGTCACGTGATAAAGGTTCGTTGATGACAATATTTCGTCATAATTTTCGTTGACGAAAGCAACACTAATGTATAGTGAAAAGAGGAGGGGAGAAAGAGGGCATCCTTGTCTCATGCCTCTTTCCAGATTACAAAAATTTGACAAACTACCATTCACTTTAATTCTAGTTTGTGGTCTGGAATATAATAATTGTATGGCTTTAAGAATATTTTATGAAAACCAAAATGTTCTAAAACTATATATAGATATGACCATCTGACCGAGTCAAAGGCTTTTTCCGCGTCAATACAAAACAAGTATTATTGCTTGTATGTTATTCTCTTCTATATGTTTTAATATGTGCAGTGTGCGTCTGACGTTATCCTGTGTTTGTCTCTGTAAAATAAACCCTGTCTGGTCGTTATGTATTAACTCTGGAACTAATCTTTCTATTCTCCTAGTCAATATTGCTGTATATAACTTATAGTCAACATTCAAGACTGATATAGGCCTATATGAGCCACAGTCTAATTTGTCTTTTCCTTCCTTTGGAATAGGGGAGACAATTGCCTCATTCCACGAGATATCCTGCAGTATTACATGCAGGAAGAAGTATAGGGACAAGTTGTTCCTTAAATTTTTTATACCATTCCCCTGTAAACCCGTCTGTACCTGGTGATTTGTTCGATTTTAATCTAGCTATCTCTTTTAGCAGTTCTTGTGAGGTAATATTCTTTATTAAACTTTCATTTTGTTTCTCCATTAACCTAGGTAATTTTAAAGAACTTACAAATGCCTTAATATCAATTTCTGATCCAGATGCATTTTCTGTATATAATTTCTTATAAAAATGTTCAAATTGTTCATGAATTTCTGCTAATCTATGTAGAGTTTTTTTTTAGTTTTGGGATCTCTGATTTTGTAGATTGTGTTATCAACTTGTTGTTTTCGAAGCCTAAACGACAGGATTTTTAATGACCTACTCCCAGCTTCATAATAGCGTTGTTTTAGAAATATGAGATTCTTCTCTATTTCCACATTATGTAGCTCATTGATTTCTTCCTTTATTTTTCCAATTTCTTGCATTAGGCCAGGTCTTTGAACTTGTATGTTTTTATGTTTCATTTCCAACTCTTTTAACTTTGTTTGTAATTTCATGAATTTCTCCTGTCTTAGTTTTTTAGCTAATGTGGTTTCTGAAATTATTTTCCCTCTCAAGACCGCTTTACAGGTGTCCCATAGTACAGACGGGGATACTTCTCCATTATCATTCTTTTTTAAATAATGTTTAATTTCAGTTTTCATACGTACTACAAACTGCTCATTATTTAAAATACTAGAATTCAATCTCCATAATGTATTAATGTAAATTTTATTTAAATTCACAAAGGCATATACAGGTGCATGGTCAGATAGATCCATTGTTCCTATACTACATTTAATTACCTTATGTCTGTCTTTACTAAATATAAACAAATAGTCTATTCTTGAATATTTTGAATGTGGATAGGAGTAATGGGTATGATCTCGTCCTTTGGGAAAAAATCTTTCCAAAGGTCCACCAGTCCTAGATTTCTTAATAGAGATTTAAGTTTTCTTGCTATAGGATTTACATATCTCTCTAGAGGTATCTATTTTTGAATTGAGGATTGTATTAAAATCTCCCCCACAAATTAAAGTTCCTTGTGCCTCAGTTGAGATAATATTAAAGATTTTTTGATATAATTTAAATTTGCTACCTGGAGGAACATAAACATTTATGAATGTTACTGGAGCACCTTCAATTTGTCCTTTAATTAAAATATAACAACCTTCTTTATCTCTAATTTCGGTCTGATGGTCATATCTAAGCTTGTTTGATATTAAAATAGCAACTCCCCTCCTCCTGCCAGAAACGTGATGAAGAAAACACATATTTAAAACCATTTCGTGCCAATTTAAAGTGTTCAGTCTGGTTCAAGTGAGTCTCTTGAAGAAATGCCACTTGAACCTTATCTTTTTTTTTAATTTTGACAAAATCTTAGTTCTCTTAATGGGATTGTGGACTCCATTTATATTATATGTAACTAATTTAAAGGTATAGTCTGAGCAAACCATGTACTATGCAGTTTACATCAACAGTTACGTAGACCTTAACAAAACTGTATTTATAATTCCCCTGCACTTTAACAGAACACAAAAACATTAAACTATGTACAAAAGCATTCAACAAGAGAATGAGCAAAAACAGTTTTTTAACACCATGAGTGACTTCCACAAATGAGATCCACCATCTATGGACCTTTCTCGAGCCTGTATGGTAGTTTGGCTCTGAGGGAAAAACCTCAAACCTGTAAATTGGAGTGAGGGCCCTTACTGACAAAGCAGCTTGATAAATAATGGTTTAAGTAAGAAAAAAAACCTCCCAGTATTAGAACTAAAATAAATAGAAACTTGAAAGGGCGACCACTTTCACAATACCAGAAAAAAAAGAGGGATGAAATAAAAACCTACCCAGGTTTACGTGAATAACTACTTACAAAAAAGAAATATAGCCAGACCTGTAATAACACTGTTCCATTATTGTCCTTCTGTGTTCTCCAAAATAAACAGACAGTGTAACATTAGGGAAGTTTCGAGGTTGCATCACAGTTACCGTTCACTTTCGTCTGAAATTTTTCAGAAGCTCCACATATTCTGGTGCTGAGGTACAGTGGGTACGGAAAGTATTCAGACCCCCTTAAATTTTTCACTCTTTGTTATATTGCAGCCATTTGCTAAAATCATTTAAGTTCGGGTTTTTTCCACATTAATGTACACACAGCACCCCATATTGACAGAAAAACACAGAATTGTTGACATTTTTGCAGATTTATTAAAAAAGAAAAACTGAAATATCACATGGTCCTAAGCATTCAGACCCTTTGCTCAGTATTTAGTAGAAGCACCCTTTTGATCTAATACAACCATGAGTCTTTTTGGGAAAGATGCAACAAGTTTTTCACACCTGAATTTGGGGATCCTCTGCCATTCCTCCTTGCAGATCCTCTCCAGTTCTGTCAGGTTGTATGGTAAACGTTGGTGGACAGCCATTTTTAGGTCTCTCCAGAGATGCTCAATTGGGTTTAAGTCAGGGCTCCGGCTGGGCCATTCAAGAACAGTCACGGAGTTGTTGTGAAGCCACTCCTTCGTTATTTTAGCTGTCTGCTTAGGGTAATTGTCTTGTTGGAAGGTAAACCTTCAGCCCAGTCCGAGGTCCTGAGCACTCTGGAGAAGGTTTTCGTCTAGGATATCCCTGTACTTGGCCGCATTCATCTTTCCCCTCGATTGCAACCAGTCGTCCTGTCCCTGCAGCTGAAAAACACCCCCACAGCATGATGCTGCCACCACCATGCTTCACTGTTGGGACTGTATTGGACAGGTGATGAGCAGTGCCTGGCTTTCTCCACACATACCGCTTAGCATTGAGGCCAAAAAGTTCTATCTTGGTCTCATCAGACCAGAGAATCTTATTTCTCACCATCTTGGAGTCCTTCAGGTGTTTTTTAGCAAACTCTATGCAGGCTTTCATGTGTCTTGCACTGAGGAGAGGCTTCCGTCGGGCCACTCTGCCATAAAGCCCCGACTGGTGGAGGGCTGCAGTGATGGTTGACTTTGTACAACTTTCTCCCATCTCCCAACTGCATCTCTGGAGCTCAGCCACAGTGATCTTTGAGTTTTTCTTTACCTCTCTCACCAAGGCTCTTCTCCCCGGATAGCTCAGTTTGGCCGGACGGCCAGCTCTAGGAAGGGTTCTGGTCGTCCCAAACGTCTTCCATTTAAGGATTATGGAGGCCACTGTGCTCTTAGGAACCTTAAGTGCAGCAGAAATTTTTTTGTAACCTTGGCCAGATTTGTGCCTTGCCACAGTTCTGTCTCTGAGCTCTTCAGGCAGTTCCTTTGACCTCATGATTCTCATTTGCTCTGACATGCACTGTGAGCTGTAAGGTCTTATATAGACAGGTGTGTGGCTTTCCTAATCAAGTCCAATCAGTATAATTGTCACACGCACCGAATCACGTGAGGTCACAAGGTCCCGGAAGTAATCTCCGCAGGTATATAAACAGGAAGTAAGGTTCAGTCGGCACCGGACATTGAGTTCATGTTTGAACGTCTCTGTAAGGTCGCCTCATCTCTCCAACTCAACTCATGTGAGTACCGCTTGGCGGAACATTTATATACCTTCTGTGTGTGTATGAGAACGCGGGTTTCCTGGTGGAAATCTCTACTCCTTTACCGGAGCGTTCTCAGAATAACTGCGTGGCTAACCTGCTCACTCGTGTGTATCCGCGTTTGAGTTCTCCGTCACGCAACACAGAGACCTATTCTCGTCAGACCACTTCTTGTCTTGCCTCCGTGACAGAATGTCCGGTCCCGAGATGGTCTCGGCGGATTTGGAGCAGCTGGTGGGAGTGATCCGGCAGCAGGCCGCGGAGATCATGAATTTGCGGCAGGAGTTGGTGCATTTCCGGACGGAGATCACCGCGCTGCGCACCGAGACCGCGGGTCTTCGGGCGGAGTGCGAGACTCTCCGTTCGGATCTCACCGCCCTGCAGGCGGATCATGACGATCTGGCCGCTGCAACGGTTCCTCCCGCCGAACCGATCCGCCAAAACCCCCCCAGTCATCCCAAGATATCGCTTCCGGACAAATGGGATGGGTCCGGAACCAAATGCGATGTATTCCTTACCAACCTTAACCTGGTCTTTGAGTTTCAGCCTTCCAGATACCCCTCTGATCGCAGCAGGATCGCACTTCTCACCTCACTGCTTACTGGGCAGGCAGCCGAGTGGGCTACGGCGGTTCTGAAGGCTGACGGAGACGTTGCGCATTCATACCCGGCATTCACCTCCGAGCTCAGAACCGTCTTCCAACATCCTGAGAGCGAGGTGGAGGTTGATTCACGGCTGTACCATCTCAAGCAAGGGAGTCGCAGCGTCAGCAAGTACACCACCGAATTTCGCACCCTCGCCGTTCAAACCACCTGGTCTAACTCAGCTCTCCGCACAGCCTTCTACGAAGGACTTTCCACCCGTCTCCGAGACGAACTGGCTGTGCGGGAGCTCCCTGACACCCTGGAGGGCATGATACAGCTGGCCCTAAGGGTGGATCAGCGGATGAACCACAACACTAAAACTGTTTTCCGTTCTTTTCCAGGAGCCACCGGTCACCAGAGGATTTCTGAACCATCCACCTCCCATGCTGTCGCTGCGTCTCCATCACCTCCACCGATCGCCTCAGAGGCCCACTCAACCGGAGCCGGGGAACCCATGCAAATAGGGCGCACCTCCCTGTCAGCGGCAGAGAGGGCCAGACGCTACCGCGAGGGCCTGTGTGCCTATTGCGCCTCCCCGGACCACCATCAAGCAATCTGCCCTCTCCGGCCGGGAAACGGGCAGACCAGGTGAGGAGGGGGAGGTCCTCATCTGGTCCCAATACTGCGAAACCCTACCCCGAGTCCGTTTTTTCCCGGCTGCTGCTGCAGGTATCAATCCTCATGGGCCACCGACGGATCGAGACCACCGCATTCGTTGACTCGGGTGCGGCTGGGAACTTCATCGATCAGGCTTATGCTGCCCAAATGGGGATTGTAACCGAGGCGTTATCCCAGCCGCTGAAAGCTACTGCCATTGACGGTCGTCCCCTCACTCTCAGCCCCATCACTCACCGAACCCAAGAACTCACCCTCGTCATCGAAAATCACTCCAAAACCATTCAATTCTATGTCACGAAGATTCCCTCACCAGCCATCATTCTCGGCCATCCCTGGCTCGTCACTCACGACCCCCTCATCTCCTGGACGTCACGTCGGATCATTCACTGGGGGGCGACCTGTCAGGAGCTCTGTCTCCGGGCCAGGGTTGGGACGTGTTCAGGGGAGCCCGGGGCCCTCGACGTCGACCTCGAAGCTATCCCCGTCCAGTACCGCGACCTGGTCGAGGTCTTTAGCAGGCGTAGCGCGGCTCGGCTGCCTCCTCATCGCCCCTACGACCTCGCTATCGATCTCGTGCCAGGCGCGGTACCGCCCCGCGGTCACCTGTACTCCTTGTCGGCTAAGGAACAGCTCGCGATGGAGGAATACGTAGCGGAGGGTCTTCGCGCAGGTACCATCCGACCCTCCAGCTCCCCGGCGGCCGCGGGGTTCTTCTTTGTCAAAAAGAAGGACGGGGGTCTCCGACTGTGCGTCGACTACCGAGGGCTCAATCAGATAACCGTGAAGAACCGTCACCCACTTCCTCTTACCAACACCGCCCTGGACGCCCTCTCTGGTGCCCACTTCTTTACGAAGTTGGATCTACGGAGCGCTTACAATCTAGTACGCATCAGGGAGGGCGATGAGTGGAAGACGGCCTTCATAACCCCCACCGGTCACTACGAGACCCTCGTTATGCCCTTCGGCCTCTGCAACAGTCCAGCAGCTTTCCAGCACTTCATTAATGACGTTCTCCGGGACATGCTGGGTAGATGGTGCTATGCTTACCTGGACGACATCCTCATCTACTCCAAGACCATAGAAGAGCATACCCAGCATGTCCGAGCAGTACTCCAGAGGCTGCTGGCCCACCAGTTGTACTGTAAGTTGGAGAAATGTGCTTTCCACCAGCACTCCACCACGTTCCTGGGCTTCATCATCTCTGCTCAGGGTGTGGCCATGGATCCCCAGAAACTGGAGGCTGTGCGGTCGTGGCCCCTACCCACGTCGCTCAAGCAGCTCCAGCGTTTTCTGGGGTTCGCTAACTTCTATCGGCGATTCATCCAGGGCTTCAGCTCAACTGCAGCACCTCTCACTGCTCTCACAAGACCATCACGCGGAGAATTTCAACTCACCCCGGAAGCCATTCAAGCCTTCAACACACTCTGTCACCAGTTCACCACAGCTCCAGTTCTCACTCATCCGGACCCCCTTAAACCCTTCGTTGTCGAGGTGAACGCATCCGATGTGGGCGTAGGAGCGGTCCTCTCGCAACGTGGTCCAGACAAGAAGTTACACCCATGTAGCTTCTTCTCCAGAAAGTTTAATTCCACTCAGCAGCGTTACGGGGTTGGGGACCGTGAGCTGTTGGCCATCAAGTGGGCTCTGGAGGAATGGCGTCACTGGCTCCAGGGCGGCAGTGAGCCGTTCACCGTCTGGACCGATCACCAGAACCTCACTGTCATCAAGCAGACCAAACAACTCAACCCCAGGCAGGCGCGGTGGGCTCTCTTCTTTGAACACTTCGACTTTCACCTGTCATACCGTCCCGGATCCAAAAATATCAAAGCCGATGCTCTCTCCCGTCAACACCAGAAGGACACCGTCACCTCCGATCCCGCGCCTGTCCTGCCTTCTCAGATCATCTTGGCTCCTATCCGGTGGGGGTTAGACACAGAGTCACAGCCAAGAACCTCCGCCACCTGAGACACCCGCTGGACGCCTCTTCGTTCCCAACCATCTGCGCCAGGAGGTGCTCCAGTGGGGACACGACTCCACGTTGGCTGGACATCAGGGAGTCCAGAGAACCACCCACTTCATCAGTCGAGCGTTTTGGTGGAGGACGCTGCGGAGGGACGTACTGGAGTACGTCCTGGCCTGTAATATCTGTGCCCGCTCTAAAAACCCTAATGCGCCCTCCACCGGGGAGTTGCAGCCCCTCCCCATCCCCAAACGCCCCTGGACCCACATCTCCGTCGACTTCGTCTCTGGGCTTCCTGAGTCCCAAGGAAAGAACACCATCCTCACCATCGTGGATCGCTTCTCCAAAGCTGTGCACCTGGTGGCTCTCTCCGGGCTCCCCTCTGCAAAAACTACCGCAGAACTCATTCTAGAACACGTAGTCCGCCTGCATGGGTTCCCCCAGGACATCGTCTCGGACAGAGGGCCCCAGTTCACGGCCAAGTTCTGGCAGGCCTTCTGCCGTCTGGTCGGCACCACCTCCAGTCTATCATCAGGGTTCCATCCACAGACCAACGGCCAGACGGAGCGGGCCAACCAACAACTGGAGCGCTTCCTCCGATGCTTTGCCAGTGAACATCAGCGCTCCTGGGCTAGCTACCTCGTCTGGGCCGAACTTTCCAACAATCTCCACACCTCCACCGCCACCGGCCTAAGCCCATTCGAGGTATGCTACGGATTTCAACCTCCCATATTCGAACATCAGGAGCCGGAGGTTGAAGTTCCGTCTGCCCAACAGTTGGTCCGCCGGTGTCGGCGGCTTTGGAACCACGCTCGTGCTGCCATTCAAAAGGCCAACCGACGTTACGTCGTGCAGCACCGCCGCCGACACCCTCCGGGACGATTGTTCCATGTGGGTGACAGGGTTTATCTATCCACCAAGAACATCAACCTCAAGACTGACTCAAGAAAACTCACCCCCCGGTACATCGGCCCCTTCAAGATCACCCATCGTCTGAACCCTGTCACCTTTCGGCTCCAGCTGCCTGCCTCCCTCCGGGTCCATCCCATATTCCATCAATCCCAACTAAAACCTGTTTTCTTCTCCCCTCTGTCTCCTCAGACTCCTGCTCCCCCCCCACCCCGGATTGTGGACGGTGGTCCTGCTTACACCGTTCGGAGGATCCTTGACTCGCGACCCCGTGGCCGGGGCACCCAGTACCTCGTAGACTGGGAGGGCTACGGCCCGGAGGAGCGGTCGTGGGTTCCCGGACGGTTCATTCTGGATCCAGCTCTCATCCAGGACTACCGTCGTCGGGTATCCTCCACTCCGGGTCCGTCTGGTGCCGGTCCTGGAGGGGGGGGTACTGTCACACGCACCGAATCACGTGAGGTCACGAGGTCCCGGAAGTAATCTCCGCAGGTATATAAACAGGAAGTAAGGTTCAGTCGGCACCGGACATTGAGTTCATGTTTGAACGTCTCTGTAAGGTCGCCTCATCTCTCCAACTCAACTCATGTGAGTACCGCTTGGCGGAACATTTATATACCTTCTGTGTGTGTATGAGAACGCGGGTTTCCTGGTGGAAATCTCTACTCCTTTACCGGAGCGTTCTCAGAATAACTGCGTGGCTAACCTGCTCACTCGTGTGTATCCGCGTTTGAGTTCTCCGTCACGCAACACAGAGACCTATTCTCGTCAGACCACTTCTTGTCTTGCCTCCGTGACAATAATCAAACACAGCTGGACTCAAATGAAGGTGTAGAACCATCTCAAGGATGATCAGAAGAAATGGACAGCACTTGAGTTAAATATATGAGTGTCACAGCAAAGGGTCTGAATACTTAGGACCATGTGATATTTCAGTTTTTCTTTTTTAATAAATCTGCAAAAATGTCAACAATTCTGTGTTTTTCTGTCAATATGGGGTGCTGTGCTGAACTTAAATGATTTTAGCAAATGGCTGCAATATAACAAAGAGTAAAAAATTTAAGGGGGTCTGAATACTTTCCGTACCCACTGTAGTTTTCCCTGGGCTGCCTCGTCCTCTTTTTGTTGTCCAGGTTTGGCGCTGAAGGCGTTCGAACAGCATCTGCTGTGGCCGGATAACGTCCACCTGTAGACCCCGTGCCTTCATGTCTTTTGTCGCCTCTTCTGCAGAGTTGTACAGCACTGTTTCGCCTTCGTAGAATACACGGAGTTTCGCAGGATATGGGGTCTGGAACCTTATCTTTTTTTCTTTCAACACTGTTTTCACCTGCGCATATTCTTTACGTTTTTTTAAAACCTCAGGGGGGTAATCGTGGTCACATGTGATTCGGCCGTTGTTCCACTTCAGACCTCCTTTTCTCCACACCTGTCCCAGGATGTCTTCTTTCGTTTTGAAACTCAGGAATTTCACAACAATGGAGCGCGTTCTGTCCGTTGGTTTTGGCGCCAGAGCTCTATGAGCCCTCTGAATTTGCAGCTCTGTCGATGGGTCAAGATCCAGCCCATCCTTCAGTAATTTTTCAATGAACGTGATTGTTGATGAGCCGTTCTCACTGCCCTCTAGTACTCCATAGATTTGGATGTCATCCTGCCTAGACCTCCCCTCTTGGTCGGTCAGCTTACTCTCTAGCTGAGTCTGAAGTTTTAGCAGTTCGACTAGCGCCTCTCCCGTCTGTTGTATTTGTTCCTCTGCTTCCGTGATGCAATTCTCGGCTTCTTCAATCCTCTTATTCGTGCTATTCAGATCTTTCTTGATATCTGCTTGTTTTTCGTCGTTTTCCTTCTTGAATTCTCTCAGCTCTTCAAGTATTTTCTCCAAGCCAATTTCCCCCTCAGCGTTAGCATGTCGGCTAGCGGTTGGCTCCGTTCGCCCATTTCTTCTTCAACTTCTATTTTATCTTGACGACCTGGGATTTTCTTTTGTCTTGCCCTTGTTTCCATCCCTGCCCCGCCTTCCATTGCAGTGTTCTATATTAAAGTTGGTTCGATATTCGAATGATTGGGGGCTTTTAGAAATATTTATTGGGAAAGCAGTTCTCTCACGCAGCCATCAGTGTTCACGTGTTACCGGATGTCCAAGTTGCTAAGTTTTTACTGAAAAAAAATCTCTAGAGCAGCACTGACAACACGATTCTCTGCGGGGGTGTGTCTGTAGTACTGTATGTGTGTACGTTTCTATGGGAGAGAGAGCAAGAAAAAAGGGGAATATGTGCTTTCCATGTGTAATTTAACATAATTTTGTGGCAAAAACATTAAAAAAATAATTGGTAATTTTCATCATATTGTTTACCATATTTATTTGTTTGGTCAGTGTCATTGTGGGATTTGGTTCTTTTGCTGTTGTAAGCTGTAAGGACTTTTGACTGAAATAATTTGGCAAAGTAATGTCGACATGTAGTGCGGTCAAGACCTGCCTGGAACTACTTGAGCCGTGTGTTTCTCTGAAAATAACTGCACACCTTAGAACTTTCAGCAATCAGTCAGATTCAAGCATTCAGTTGCCCCGTAGTATAATATTAAATCAAATGGTAACACTTTATTTTGATAGTCCACTTTAGACATTCTACTAACAGTAAGTAACTTTGCAACTACATGTCAACTAGCAGTCATTAGAGTATGAGTAGACTGTTTAGCTAATATTGTATAACACTTCATTTTGATTGGTCCACAACATACAACATACTGACTATAAGAAAATTTGCAAGTATATGTCGACTTATTCTACTAACCCTAAACCTAACCTAACAGTTACTAGACATGTAGTTGCAAATTAATGAGAATTACTTGACATGTAGTTGCAAAGTTACTTATAGTTAGTAGAATGTCTAAAGTGGACTATTAAAATAAAGTGTAACCAGTTAAATAATCAATCACAATTTTATCAGTGTGGAGCAATATCTCTAAATTATTGTTTGTATAGGAGTTTATGAAAGAAATACTGGCAGAAAATATGTCTGAGCTGAAATATGTGTCTTTAATTTTTTTTTTCCTCCACAGTACCAGTCCAGATGAGCAGCAACACTCAGACTAGAGTCAGTGTTGAGGTGAGAGCTGAAAAGGGGGCAAGTCTGAATGCTCCTGTTTTCACTGGAAACACCATCACAGGACCAGTAAACATATATGGTATAAATACTGCAGTTTCATCACTGTGACAAGACACGCTACTAATACTAACATTTGAATAAAAGCTCGTGGAGATGATATTACATTGTTTGTTTGCATCTTATTTAATATTTATCTGGATCTTCTGTTTATTTCTCCCATTCCTTATTTGTCTTCACAGATCAATGCAAATGCTCAGAGACATCAGAGAAGCACACAGAAAAACAAGGTAAACCAATATTAGCACAACAACTCTCAGACAGAGCCAGCTGCTACAGATACAATTTATACAGATACAACTAAATATTAAGTACAGCCATACATTTTAACAAAATGCAATACAGCAACACCACTACAATTTTTCATGAATAGGAGATCCTAATAATTAAAATACCAAAACACCCAATATAATAGAATGAACTCTGCAGGTTTTCAAATGTGTGATTAGATGACAAACTTTAACCAACACAGAAGAGAGTTTATTTATTCATAGGTGATGTTATTCTACACAATGAATGATGGGATTATTAGACACTTGATACTAAATCCCCACAAAAATAAATTCAAAATGATTGTCAATAGACTGTGAACTAACATAACAGAAAAAGTTGAAATCAACTGCAAATAAAAGAACACATTAAATCTTTCAAAATCTCAGCAGAAAATTTTTAAATGACTCCAAAAAACAGCATTACCATCTTATTACAAATCAGTATGACTTGGTTTATTTTCAATAAGAACTTTTTTTGTACATTTAAAATAAATAGTTTAAAATCAGTATAAACTGTATTAACTCTTTACACCAGTTAATAATGATGATCATGCTGATAAAAAAAATGTCAAATTTCTTTAGTACTATTTTCTCAATCCTATTCATTTATTTTTATTTTATTTTAAAGAAATTTTAAGGCTGCAAAAATTCTTGGAAACTCATAAAACCATTATGAAGAAGAAAGTAGAACGTATTTTTGAGGGGAAGAAGGAAAATGAAGCCCATCTTAAAGATGTTTACACAGAACTCTTCATTACTGAGGGAGATATTAAAGACATCAATCGAGAACATGAGATTCTAAAGATTGATGATGCTTTCAAGATGAAAAAATCACAGTACAAACCAATCAAATGCAATGAAATATTCCGTTTATTGAGGGAAAGTAATGAGAAAAAGATTGTGTTGACCAAGGGCATTGCTGGCATTGGAAAAACTGTCTCTGTGCACAAATTAATCCTGGACTGGGCAGAAGGAAAGGCCAATAAGGATATAGACTGTGTGTTCCTGTTTCCATTCCGAGAGATTAACATGATTAAAAACAAAGAGGTCAATCTTCGTGAGTTTGTACAGGTATTTTATCCTGAACTAAAGGACCTGGAAAATTCAAAGTTGTATACCAAATGTAATCTAGCACTTATTTTCGATGGACTTGATGAGAGTCATCTGCCTTTGAATTTTGGAAGCGGAATTCTGTCGAGTGTTGAGGAAAGATCATCTGTAGATATGCTGTTCACGTGTCTGGTCAAAGGGAAATTGCTTTCATCAGCTCTAATCTGGGTGACATCACGACCAGCAGCAGCTAATCAAATACCACCTCAGTATGTAGGTTTATTCACAGAGGTGCAAGGATTTACTGACCAACAGAAAGAGGAGTACTTCAAAAAGAGAATCAAAAATAAGACACAGGTCTCCAGAATCCTCTCACACATTAAAACATCTCGTAGCATCTATATAATGTGCCACATTCCTGTGTTTTGTTGGATCACAGCCACAGTACTTCAGAACATTCTAATCAAGAACAATGCAATCAACACAACACTCACTGAAATGTACATTCACTTCCTGCTAATACAGATGAACATGAAGAGCCAAAAGTATGATGGAAATGAAGAAAGAGAACGTAAAAAGCTCTTAGATTCAAACAAAACAATGATCTGGAAGTTAGCTAAGCTAGCGTTTGAACAGCTGAAGAAAAACAATATTGTGTTCTATGAGGAAGATCTGAAAGAATGTAGTATTGATGTGGATGTAGCCAGTGAGTTCACAGGAATGATTGCTGAGATCTTTCAAAAGGAAGATGGACTTCATGAGACAAAGTTCTTCTGCTTTGTGCATTTGAGTGTTCAAGAGTTCCTTGCTGCATTGTATGTGTTCCTGTGTTACCTGCACAAGAACACAGAGGAGCTTCAGTTTTTTTTTGACAAGCCAGAAAAAAATGTCACACTGCAGAACCTACTACAGAACGCAATTAATAAAGCCAGGAAAAGTTGAAGAGGGCACCTGGACCTGTTCCTGCAGTTTCTGCTGGGCATTTCATTGGAATCCAGTCAGAAACTGCTCAAAGGCCTGCTCCCACGCACAGAGGACACCACAGAGAGCATCACAAAAATAAGTGAACACATTAAACAATTACAAGACAGATACCCAATCTCAGAGGAAGCATCAGTCAACCTATTTTACTGCTTACTTGAGCTCAAAGATCATTCTTTATATGAGCAAATCCAAAGATACCTCAGATCAGATGCATATCCAGGAAGAAAACTCTCATCTTCATTGTGTTCAGTGTTGACTTATGTTCTGCTGATGTCAGAGAAAGTGCTGGATGAGCTCAACCCAAAGAGGTTTGTGTCATCAACAGCAGACTGCATGAGACTCATACCAGCTGTAAGATGTTGCAGAAAAGCGCTGTGAGTAATTCCATTAACCTTAGATTAAAAAAATCTTATTTTTGCCAGATAGACTTTATTAACAAGGTAACAAAGCTGAGCTATGTTTGGATAGACAATATTCCACATTCCAGTTTTACACTCACATATATACACCTTGAAGCTGTTCAATAGATTCCATGCATGTTACGTTTTCTTCTGCTGTATTTTTAGACAAGGGGTCTTTACCATATATGAACTCCTGAAGGTTGATCAATAACATGTCATCCTTTTTTTTCTAGCTCCTGTATTTAGAGAAAAAGTCATTCTATGTATGACTGTTTTCAACCATTTTAAATAGTTGAAAAACACTACAATCCCCACACGCAGTCAAATGCATAATAGTAGATAATAGAATATTTTTTTGTGTAATTTTATTTATTACATGTAATGAAGATTATTGATTATAATTCATATTCTTTTTCTGTTTATAATATGTATTATATTGAATTGCAGTAATCCTGAACATCAAAAATTAATCTGTATAATCATTTTGGTTTGGCAGATTTGACGGTTGCAGTCTTAATGAAACATGCTGTGAAACTGTGTCTTCAGCGCTGCAATCTTCAAACTCCTGTCTAAGAGAGTTAGACCTTAGTAACAATGACCTGCAGGATGCAGGAGTGAAGCTGCTTTCTGCTGGAATGAAGAGTTCAAATTGTCACCTGAACAAACTGAGGTTTGATATTCAAAATCACTTACTCAAAGTCTGAGACTGGATCATTGCATGAACAATGTATCTGCTGTGTTGAACACAATCCTTTTATGGAGAGAATTCTGCTGTGTTCAGTTCCAAGTCCAGAAACAGGATGGAGCAGTACTCACCAGGCATGGCCAGCTTTTGTCCTTGAGAGCCACAGTCCTGCAGAATTTAGCTTGAATCCTAATCAAACCTAAAGAAGCTTTTCGAGGTCTAATGGTTACTAGAAATGTACAAGCGGGTGTGTTTTTATCAAGGTTGGAGCAAAATTCTGGAGGACTGTGGCTCTCCAGGCCAAATTTGGCCCACCCATAAGTTAAACCAAGAAACATGAAACAAAACATAAACTATGAACAATCACCTGGAGCATGAAAACATGGAACAGCAACTTCAATATAGGACACCCAGACAAGGCAAACATGAGTGTTAAAATCAGGGGTGTCTCAACTTGGTCCAGGAGAGCCACTGTCCTGTGAAGTTTAGCTCCAACTTACCTCAGCACACCTGCCTGGAAGTTTCTTGAATGCTAGTAAGAACTTTGCTACATCCGAAACGTATACTTCCCTACTAAATGGTAGGCAAAAAACAGTATACAAATTAATAAGTATGTCCGTATCCTTTGTATTCATAAAAGAGTCGGCGAGAATTATTAGCATGGGGTACTAACTTGCAAAATTCGGAAGTGCGTATACTTAAGTTGTGTCCGAATATGCCTACTTGCCTATTATATAGAAGAAGAAAACAGTACGTGAAGAGAGTAGTATGTCCGAAACCTCAGTATTCATAAAGAGTAGGCGAGAAATCTCCGGATGTACTACTGAATCATAAATGATAGAGCATTTTAAGCCTTTTTTGCAGTTACAATAAAAAAATTAAATTGATCCCAACAGTGCCTCTGCCCTCCAGAGGGTTAAAGGGTGTTGTGGCAAGTTTTAATTACTAAATTTATGGTTGTTTTGTTCAGATTGGCAGGTTGTAGATTGACCAGTCAGTGCTGTGAAAGTGTGTCTTCATTTCTTCAATCGTCAAACTCCCATATGATAGAGCTGGACCTGAGTAACAATGACATTTGGGATTCAGGAATGAAGCTGCTCTCTATCGGACTGAAGAGTTCACACTGTCAACTCAACATACTTAGGTTTGATTTTTGCATTCACTCATTCACTGTGTTCAAACATTTTAATGATCAGTTTTCATTCACATTTAGAGGTGGTCATTGTCATCTACAAAGTGTTTTCAATTGGCTTGCTTATTAGGTTTTTCATTTAGAGTCAGTTACTAAAACTAAAAAAACTAATACTAAATAAATGAAAATGGAAAATTAAAACTGAACACAACTTTAGTATCTGAACAGATACAAAATAAATAGAACCACACAAACACTTGACGTGAAACTAAAACTTAAGACTAGATGTGAGCTAGGGACATGAAGGTGACCCTGAACTATTCAACATAAAAACTGACAGTGGGTAAACAGAGCATAACAATGCACTAAGGCAGTGGTTCTCAACCTTTTTTACCCCAATCCCCAATCCCCCCTCCTGCCCGAGTCAATGCTGCAAGGCCCCCCAACCTTTTTTATCCACAAAAACCTTTGTATTATAGTTTTATTACTTTTCAATTCCATGTGATTATTATTTAAATACAAACAATTTCAAGATGGATGTAAACATTCAGTGTTCTTTTTTGCAAACATACTTGAACATGAATGTGTGGAAACTCAGCAATCTGAAGGCGGGATCATCAGTGTGCAGTGAGCTCTGTCAGAACAAACGATTGTCTCTGTGTTTGGAGCATCTGATGCCCATATATACATAAACCCACTGATACTCACAAACTTCTCCAAAGAACGCTTTTTTGGCAAGCATCCATTATAAAACATTCGCTGTACATTCATTTTGACAACAACTTGAATATACTGGGGTCTGAGGTGATTTTTAGGGCCCTTCAGATGTTTTGACATGCCCTGACATTTCAGCTACTTATACTATTGGCCAACATGTAATTTTTTGTATTCAGCACAAACTGTGCTGCAATAATATGTGAGCAAGATGGATGCACATTTTTGCATTTTTTAGAAAAAAAGATTATGCGTGGTTAGTAAGTTTTGGGAACATAAATGTAGCTGAAATAAGTCCATAAAACCCATACTGAATAGTCCTGAACAAGGCTTTTGAGTAATCACCCTTAGAAGAATATTTACTTCAAAATGATGTGAAAATCATCCAGCTTAGTCTTAGAAAACAATACATTGATTTACATTTTCTAAGACATATACCGTTTCTTAAAGGGAAGGCTGCATCCACCATAGATCACATTTAATAGTTGTAGTTCATAGATGGCGTGTGCTCTGCTGCGACAGCACAGCCTGTACTCTGTTTGACTCCATTTAAACCTGCTCTCCCTTCCATCATATTGTCAAACGTATGTTCACTTTGTAATAAAATGGATTTGTTACACGCCAGGTGTTAACTGGAAAGTATGGAGTTAGAATTGTTGCATAATTCCAAATAAATACATTATGATCCACAAATAAATGTAAAGCAATTGACAAAAACAAAGCATATTCACAAAATAAATAGAATGAGATCCACAAATAAATCTTAGAGTTCCACAAACATGAATTATATTCACAAGTAAAAAAATTAGAATTGCAAATAAAAAACATACTCACAAATATTTTTTTTTTATTTTACAAACACAACTTTGCCCGGCATTTATATGTGAATCGCGTACTGTGCATTTGTAGATCGCTGCGCTTATTTGTGGATAGCTCTCTGTGCATTTGTGGATCGCAGCGCATATTTGTGGATTTTGAAACATTTCAAGCGTCAAGACGCACACTGATCCACAAATGGATGGACTCCACCCACCTTCTACTTAAGCCAATCAGATACCGGCCACGTGGGGCTGACCAATCGTTGCATGTTCTCGCTCCAACCAATCACGTTTTGCCTTACAATCAGTGCGGGACCAGCCGTAATTCAGGACAATTAACCAGTCTCTTCAAAATGGACGACCAGGACAGTGGTGCTCATCACAGCATTATTGTAATAATATCTAAAATTAAACAAGTAATGTTATGTGTAATGTAATCAGTGTTTCATGTATCACTGAGTCGATGCGTGTTTTGACCGTGAGTGTGTTTAGCAAACTGGTATTCTACGGTGACCGGGAGGGGAGGTCTTCGGTTCACTTAGTTTTGTCGTGGCCACGACATATAAACTCATGGGAACGTGATAATATAACACAGCCACGAGATGATCGTGGGAACGTGATATTACATCGTGGCCACGAGATCGTTTTGTCGAGGTAACGACATACTTATGCCACGACTTGTTATGTTGAGGTAACGACATATTTTTCTCGTGGCCACGAGTTTACTGAATAAACAAACCTGCGTGACCATAGCAACCCGGGATTATCAGAGATGGATTCATTATTCATAGTATGGATTCATGGATTCATACTGAAAAAACGATCAGTTAATAGAAGGTTGGATAAAAATATCTTGTAGGCCTATTTTATTTGATGTACTTTGGGTAATATTTATTAATGATAAACTTCTTTCAAATGCATCGCGCACAGACAGCATTCACACAGACAGCATCCCCTGTTGTTAATATAATCATTTAATAATGTATTCATTTCTATAATAATTAATATAATAATTCCTTAATCCAAAATAAAATGGTAATAAATCTATCTCTGATAATCCCGGGTTACTATGGTCACGCAGGTTTGTTTACACATTAAACTCGAGAAATGGATGTCGTTCCCTCAGCATAGCATCTCGTGGCCACGACATAAGGATGTCGTTACCTCGACAAAATGATCTCGTGGCCACGACATAATATGACGTTCCCACGAGTTGATATGACGTTCCCACGAATTAATATCTCGTGGCCACGACAAACTTAAGTGAACCGAAGGTGTCCCCTCCCGGTCACCGTACTAAATAACATAGGCATACAAGAAAACATTTTTACACATCCCTCAATCGTCTTCAAAATATTTGAATATTATTATTAGGCCATTATTATCACCATCATCTTCATCAACATCATTATTATTAGCCTATTATTATATTTTTATATTTTCCCTTCATTTCGATCTTACATAACGTTCATATTAATAATAATAATAATAATAATAAGAAGAAGAAGAATAAGAAGAAGAAGAATATACAAATATTAAATGAAATGTTTAATGTTAGTAAAAATGTTTTAAACAACTCTGGTAATCCCAGGTTGCTATGGTCACGAAGGTTTGTTTATGCACGAGAAAAATATGCCGTTCCCTCATCATAAGAAGTCGTGGCCACGAGAAATGGATGTCGTTCCCTCAACATAGCATCTCGAGGCCACGACATTGTTACCTCGACAAAACGATCTCGTGGCCACGACATAATATGACGTTCCCACAAATTAATATCTTGTGGCCACGTTATATTATCACGTTCTCACGAGTTTATATGTCGTGGCCACGACAAAACTAAGTGAACCGAAGACCTCCCCTCCCGGTCACCGTAGAATACCAGTTTGCTAAACACACTCACGGTCAAAACACGCATCGACTCAGTGATACATGAAACACTGATTACATTACACATAACATTACTTGTTTTATTTTAGATATTATTACAATAATGCTGTGATGAGCACCACTGTCCTGGTCGTCCATTTTGAAGAGACTGGTTAATTGTCCTGAATTACGGCTGGTCCCGCACTGATTGTAAGGCAAAACGTGATTGGTTGGAGCGAGAACATGCAACGATTGGTCAGCCCCACGTGGACGGTATCTGATTGGCTTAAGTAGAAGGTGGGTGGAGTCCATCCATTTGTGGATCAGTGTGCGTCTTGACGCTTGAAATGTTTCAAAATCCACAAATACGCGCAGCGATTTACAAATGCACAGAGAGCTATCCACAAATAAGCGCTGCGATCCACAAATGCACAGTATGCGATTCACATATAAATGCTGGGCAAAGTTGTGTTTGTAAAATAAAAAAAAAATATTTGTGAGTATGTTTTTTATTTGCAATTCTAATTTTTTTACTTGTGAATATAATTCATGTTTGTGGAACTCTAAGATTTATTTGTGGATCTCATTCTATTTATTTTGTGAATATGCTTTGTTTTTGTCAATCACTTTACATTTATTTGTGGACCATAATGTATTTATTTGGAATTATGCAACAATTCTAACTCCATAGGAAAGGGCCTTCAGGGATATTTGTATCATAGCCCTGTTAGAAACATGGCTAGATCAGTCCATCTCTGATGCCGAAGTCAGCCTGGACAACTTCACAATAATCAGAACAGACAGAACCAAGCATTTGGGGAAGATGTGTGGCAGTTGGGGTGCTAGCTAGGTATCCTGGTGCTCTGCTGTTTATCCTGGGGGACTTTTAACAGCTGCAAACTGGACTGTGTATTGCCAATATTTCAACGGTATATGGATATCCCCACTAGGCGGGCAAGCATCTTGGACATGTGTTATGGCAGTGTGGCCGACGCATTTTGTGCGCATTCCTATCCTCCACTAAGAGATGCTGATCAGAAGATTATCTCCTTACTCCTGCTGTACAGACAACAACTGAAATGTCATAGTCCAGAGCGTTACAGTGCCCCACAGTGGTCAGGGGATGCCATCAACGCTTACAAGGTTATATATATATATATATATATATATACGCATAATATACACATTTATAAATTGTATTGCATACCTGCTGCACATTTAGAATGTTTACATGCTTTTTCTCTCTTTCTGCTCCCAATTGTATTGGGCATTTAATGTAAACATAATGGCATCTGTTTACATAGTTTTAGTTCTTGATAGACTGTTCTTGATAGAGTCTTAGTTTCCGCAACTATGGTGCTCAAACCATTTGGTGATGTCATTATGATTATTTGAATAGGTCCGCTGAGGTGTTACAGTTGGGGGAAGGGTAACGTCCTGCATCATCTGTTCTTGATCTAATTAAAGGTTGTCACCTCTGAGTACTGTGTCAACATCTCTAAGGTCCACCTACTAATGTCTGTAAAATACATTGTATCACTGCCTTAGTTAGACTTTTGATGACTGCAGCACCATGCAGTGCGTTTCAATAAAGAAATCTGCTGAAGATTCCCAAGAGTCTCTTGGTCTTCGCTTCTGAGTTTCCAACATAGGTTTAACCTCCTGGGGTCGACGGTGGCGCTTGCAATGCCAGTTGCATCTATTAATGACAGGAGCAAAGAGAAACTAAAATGCTCGCTCATTTTTGATCGTACATATAAGAGTAATACATCATTTAAATCTGTAAGGGGTCTACTTTTATTTGTGTACACTATCAACAAAACATTATGCTTTTGCCAAACAAAGAAAATAAACAGGGTGCGCATTCAGCAGTCTCAGCCTCCACACCTAAGTTTTTGAATTGCGTCTTTAAAATGAACTCAGCGAATACGTGACACACACACATGAGAGATATATCTACAGAAAGCTTGATATTTTTACTTTTAGATGAAGCCCCTCTTACCGAAACCAAATATTCTCTGATGAAGTAATCCGTATGAAACCAACACGATGTCCAGTCTCTCCCATCTGCTTCATTATTTTTAATTAGATCACGCCCACGAGCTACTTTCGCTTTTCATATGATAATCGCCACGTAAGTGCGCACGCCAAACGTAACGCCCACATCACCGTAAACAAAGCGCCGAGACTTTTCTTCCAAGTTCATCTGGGCTACTTGTCAATTCTGTAAGAAGATGTGCTATGAGGAATAAGACTTACTTCAGAGGAAGAACACCATGTGACACACGGCGCAATCTATCAGAGGAGATATTTACGTAAGTAAGTCTTTTTTTTATTAGCCTGCTTGTGCTAGTTACTGTGTTACTGTGACAGAACTTGTACACATTTTACTAGTTCGATTTTGTACAATCTATAATTCCTGACTACAGCAAGTGAAACATTATGAAGTACGTTTTATTTCATTGCATCTAAATGTCTCACGACGCCAATGTTTTTAACATTCTATACAATAGAAAAATATGCAATATAAAGGTAATAGTGTTCACACTTACGCTTAACAAAAATAATATAGTTTTCCCAGACATATGTTTTTTGTTTTTGTTCATTTTTTTGTTGTTTGTTTTTTAGTGATCTGATACCTGCACAACAGATGAATCCTGCTGTCTTTCAAACTGAGAGCACTGTACTAACATCAGATGTTCAACTACACATATTCTAGTGTAAAACAAGTTCCTTGACTACTGATGATGAGTTTTGCAAGCACTTAAATATCAGGTATGATTTACTTTTTTCACTCGTTGAACAGAATTCAGAAAACAGTTTTCAGAAACTACACAAAGTCTGTTCACATCTCTGGTTAGATCAGGGTGCTCAGTAATGTGTATTTGACCTTCATTATGTATATTTTGATGATACGGTGTTGTAAATAAAATACAAATAATCTAAAATTTCATTCTTTGAATCTCTCATTGTTTCTTATCTGACAGTCACAGTCTCATTGATGGGCCATTAGGGAGGGCTCTTTGTCTCTCAGGTGTAAATTGCTAAATATTCATGGGTCATTGCCACTCCTTCGCATATTCCCTTTCGATCACAAAACATGTCTTAGAAAATTCACATCAATATATTGTTTTCTCTGAACGAGTGAACGAGATGATTTTCACATCATTTTGTAGAAAAAACTCTAGCCTACCACATCCAGTTCTCAAAAGTCTTGTGAACTAATGTTCTGAATGTTTCATGGCCTTATTTCAGTCACTTAAAAAAATTTAGGTTTTCACGCATAAACATTGTTTTCTCAAAAACACAAACATGTACATTAATGTTGGTTACATATTATTGTAGCCCAGTTTGTGCTGATTACAATGTAATCAGACTTTAGCCATTTATATATTTTTAAGATACTGAAAAAAGCACAAATGTCAGGGCATGTCAAAACTTCTTCAGGGTCCCAAAACACCCTCAGAGCCCAGAGGGTTAAAATTCCACGTGTCACATTTAATTTCCAACAACAAATATTTTAGCAAAATTTATATTTTACTCAGAATTATTGAGCTACTATTCTATTGCGCTCCATCTGTTTAGAGCTTATTCACTTGTGTAAGCCTCTCCCACTTCTTACAACAAAATGTACATATTTGCATGACTTCCCATCTATTTACAGATGCAGAATATACCTGTCAGATCTTGTGTCAGACAAGAGAGACTTGTGTCGTAGCCTACGAGTCACTAGGTGATATCATTGTACAGTGTGCATACCCAAATTTATTAGATCCATGTTGCACAGTGTGTTTTGTAATGATTTTATAAGACTGCTGAAATCACAGTCTGTAGAAGGCTTTAAAGGGTTCAGTGTCTAGCTCCTAGCTTCTAGTCTCATCAATCAGAATACATGAGATCCAAAACCAACCCTAAACCTATCAAATTCACCTCCTAAGGTGAATCTTAAATATGTAGGTAATATATTTAGGATCTTAACCCTCTGGGGTCGAAAAACACGCCGGCGCAGTTTGTGGCCGTTTTTCTGATAACGCCAAAAAGAACTTAAATTACTCCGTCATTTTTGATCGTACAGATAAGAGCAATACATCAATGGAATCTGTAAGGAATTCACTTTTATTTTTCTACACTCATAATAACAACAACACTCTGTGGTTTTGTGAAATAAAGCAAACAAACAGGCTATGCAGTCTGCTGCGTTGTTTTCTGTGATCGTCATTAAGAAATGCGTCACTAAAATGAACTAAAACTCAGTGAATACTCCACACAGAGACATGAGAGAGATATCTATAGAAAGCCTGATATGTCTACTTTAAATGGAGTAAGTCTTATCAAAAACACATATCATGTGTTAAAGTAATCTGTATGAAACCAACCCCATGTCCAGTGTTTCTCGTCAGACCTAATTATTTTTAATTTGATCACGCCCACGAGCTACTTTTGGTTTGTTATTATAATCAGCCACGTGGAGGCGCAAGCGGCGAACCGCCCACGTTAACGTAAACAAAGCGGGAGACTTCACTTCATTGTTTATCTCGGCTACTTGCGTCTTGTAACTGGAAGAAGACGCGCTGTGAGGAGAAAGATTTATATTTCCCTCAGAGGAAGAGCGCGATGAGACGCACAGCGAGATCCACCGAAAGAGTAAGTCTTTCTTTTTTTTAGCCTACTAGTTATTATTATTATTATTATTATCTATTAGTTGTTGTGTTACTGTGATATTCCTGACTACACGTGCAGTCGAGTGAAACGTTATGAAGTATGTTTCATTTAATTGCATTGAAATGTTTGACGACGCCAGGATGTTTTTAATGTTCTATAAAATAAAAATGATGTGATATAAAAGTAATAGTGTTTACACTGTAACACTGAATGACAGAGTCTAAGATTGTTTAGACAAAGCTACTGTCATATACTCTGTTCACGAATAGATGTTTATGACGTGCTTAATAATAATACATTAGTTTCTCAGACATAAAATGGCTTTGTATTGTATAAGACATACAAAGCATGCTTGTGTTTATGACTATAAAATCATATTTATTTATTTATTTATTGTATAACAGTAGGATACTATTAGTTTATTATTAATACTATGTTAATGAATAGATGTTTAACGTGCTAAACAATAATAATTAGTTTCTCAGATATAAAATGCTATTTTTTAAAGATAGTATAAAGCATGTGTGAGTCTATGACTATAAAAACATACTATATGTATATATTACAGATACTTCTGATATTAACATGCTTACAGATGTTTTTTTTGTTTTGTTTTGTTTTGTTTTCTCTAGTGATCTGATTCCTGCACCACAGATGAATGCTACATGAAGAGTGCTGTACCAACATCAGATGTTCAACTACACTGATTTTTTTTTTTTAATTGTAAAACAATTTCCTGGACTACTGATGATGAGTTTTTTTTCTTAAATCCATGGAAAGAAGCAGCAATCACTTAAATATCAGGTATAATTTACTTGTTTCACTTGTTGAACAGAATCCAGAAAACAGTTTTCAGGAATGACACAAAGTCTGTTCACGTCTCTATGGTTAGATCAGTGTAGTCAGTAATGTGCTTTTGACCTTCATTATGTATGTTTTGATGATACTGTGTTGTAAATAAAATACAAATAGTCTAAAACTCCATTCTCTGAATCTCTCATTGTTTCTACCTGACAGTCACAGTCTCATTGATGGGCCATTAGAGGAGGGTCTTTTGTCTCTCAGGTGTGAATCACTAAATATTCATGGTCGTTGTCACTCCCTCGCATATTCCCTTTCAATCACAAAACATGTCTTAGAAAATTTAAATCAATATATTGTTTTCTGTAAATGCGTAAATGAGATGATTTTCACATCTTTTTGTAGAAAAAAACTCTAGACTACCACATCCAGTTCTCAAAAGTCTTGTGCACAAATGTTCTGAATGTGTTTCATGGTCTTATTTCAGTGACTTAAAGATTTCAGTTTTTCACTAACCACGCATAAACGTTGTTTTATCAAAAACACAAACATGTACATTAATGTTTCTTACATATTATTGTAGCCCAGTTTGTGCTTTAGCCATTAATATGTTTTTAAGATACTGAAAAAAGCACAAATGTGAGGGCATGTCAAAACTTCTCCAGGGCCCCAAAACACCCTCAGACCCCAGAGGGTTAACTATAATATTTAACATCTTTCCTACTATGTAGGTAATAGGTATGATCTTAAATATCTCTCCTCACCTGCCCATGTTTCTCCCCTAGCCTAAAAGACCATCCTGACAAACAGTGTAGTCATTATTTTTTTGTCAGGTTCAGATTAAGGTTTTGATCCCAGTTTAGTGGGTTTACTTGTTTTCAGGTATTTTTATTTTTTTTTATCAGTTTACAATCTGCACTGTCAGAGCCAGACATTTTTTTTATCAGTTTACAATCTGTCAGATCCAGACACAAAAAAGTTAACCATTTTATGATTGACTCATTTGTTATAGCCACCGTAAAATTCTGGTGAAAGAAATAGATCATCATATTGACCTCTCCCCTTTCGATGACTGTCTTAAGCTAGTGTTGGATTCAAGTCCACCAAAGTCTAGTCCAATAAGAGTTCGAGTCATTAACAAATCGAGTCCGAGACGAGTCCAAGTCCAAAATTGGCCAAGTCAGACTCAAGTCTGAGTCCAAAAGTGTTTAGCTCCAGCCCCAATTAGACACACCTGAACCAGCTAATCAAACTAGGCATTCTAGTAACCCCCTGGCAGGTGTGTTGAGTTGAAGCCAAACCAAGGAACAGGACCGAGTTTGGGCACCCCTGTTTTAACCTTTACAACTAGAAAAACCTCTATTGGATCTTGCTTTTTGATTTCACATCTCATAATTAGTGCCCTACTCTAGGAAAGGAAAGTAAAGGATGTGTGACGTGTGGTGAACCATACTCAGAATTTGTGCTCTGCATTTAACCCATCCAAGTGCACACACACAGTAGTGAATAAACACGCACACACACCGTGAATTATTGCTATTGCAAGCGGCACCCGGGGAGCAGTTGGGGGTTCGGTGCCTTGCTCACCACAGTCATGGTATTGAAGGTGGGGAGAGCGCTGGTTATTCACTCCCCCCACCTTCAATCCCTGCCAGATCCAAACCCGCAACCTTTCGGTTACTCGCCTGACTCCCTAACCATTAGGCCACAGCTGCCCCTCTGCTTAGCAAACTTAAAGTCATGCAACATAAGTTATGGCTGACTTATATATTGTGACATATTTCAGAGTAAAACAGGTTTTAGAATGTGAAACATTATAGGGCAGGACTTGACTTTATTCATTGTTATAGTAAATGTATAAATTAAGTGTAAAGCAGTAGGTATCTTGGTGAATGAGACCTTAAGAGCAGAAAATGCACCTCTTATCTCTGATTGTGGCTATGTGTGTTTTTTCTTGGATGAAAATAAGGCTGTGAGGGATAAACTAAATCTTTACAATGGCACATATTGTGTATAAAAGGCCTACGTATACCTTCCTTAAGTCGCAGCCAACTCACATCTGTTTTATTTTTGAATGCATTTACAGTTACATTAATTACAATGGATTACATCGTGTAAGGAATAATTGATTACGGGCCATTGAACTATTAGAAAATCATGCACACCCAAGGTAGTTTTGGACCCATAAAAACTATTGCCACAAAAAATGTTACAAAAAAATTTTTTTTTTGAAGCTAAAAACTGCCACCATGTTTAAAAAAACCTTCAATAGGCTACAGCAAAAACTAATAAACTAATGTAAGTAAAACATTCTCAAACTTAGGCAAGTAAACACTCCAAGTATTACTTACAAGCAAAAGGATAAATAATTTTTTTTAAGTTTTAAGTTTTTCAGATAGGTCTATCTAAAGGCTTCTACAAAAATAGCCTACTGCAGACATTTCATGAAGTAATAAATGTAAAAATAAAACACTGCAAAATCTTCACTGTATACATTAAAGATGATTTATTAAAGTTAATAAGTGATTTAGTCGAGAACAGTGAGTGATTTTCTCTTTTTCTTTTGTTGTTTGATTAACATTTATGACGCAGTCGGTGGCTGCAGGTTTACGCAGGTTTACGTCAAATATTTTGACGCATCAGTATTTCTCCCAACTGTTCAGGTTGACAAAACCGACTGGATTTACATGAATAGTCTCCGACTATTGAGCGCACATAAACCCTTCGGCTTTCAAGTAGTAGCCTACTGGACAAGACTTAAAAACACAGACAAATACTAAATATCACTGTCATGATAATCCATCGAGTCAGTGACATTTCCATCAACTGTCCCTGGATTCGAAATATTCAGAGTCCGAAACGCTTGAGTCCGAGTCAAGTCAGAGTGAAAATGCATTGCCTATGAAATTAGTCATAGCCCACAGCTCAGCAGTGGACATGCGTTTTTTACATGAATGAAACAAGACGTGTACAGTTTAGCTGAATGATGTTTACTTCAACCATATGTGTTGCACAAAATCAACAAACTGTACACTGCAACAAAATAACCAGAACATTAACAACAACACTGATATAAGAGCTTGTGATTTATCTGTCAGTCAGACGCACTCTCTGCCACTTATCTGTGCTCTCGGGCACTTTCTTTCAGAATTATCACAGGCTGATAGAAAGGGCAAAAATGACGTCATGATCTATTCTGTTGTGCAATGCTCATGTGGACAATTTAAGGTAGTTTCACTGTAAAATATCTTCTGAATCATTTTTGAACTAGGTCATTAACATGATCTATCTGAAAGAACCTTTTCGTGGAAACGAATCAGACTTCTAATCACTATTAGCGAGCAAGACGCAAATTAATAAGTGCTTATTGGAAGGCTGCATCCTCAAACTCAGACGTGCTTAGTACAGACTCTTTTCATTCAGTTTATTTTCGTGAATCAACATTCAGAGACATTTGATGACAGCAGCCGAGATATGCAGCCATTCGTTTAAGAGATGCCCATATATAAGCTTTGCTGAACTGAAAACGGCTCTAAATTCCGATTCCAACCTTTGGAATCGACTCTCGATTCCATTTAGTTGATTCCAATTTAGTGTGAATACATGTACCATTACATCCCTACAATAAATAGATAGTTTTATCCACTATTATATTATAGAAACCTTAATGTGATTATTTTAAATGTTAGTTAGAAAGTCATTTAATGGGTATTGTGACAGGAGTGAACTGCTTCCTAACTGTTTTCCTGTTCAGATTGGTCACTTGTAATCTCACTGGTCAGTGCTGTGAAAGCTTGTCTTCAGTTCTACAATCTAATTCCTGTCTGAGAGAGCTAGACCTGAGTAACAATGACATGCAGGACTCAGGATTGAAGCTGCTTTCTGCTGGACTGAAGAGTTCAAACTGCCATCTGAACATACTGAGGTATTTGTGAATACACACAAAAAAATATTTACTCTGATCAAATCACTTTAATCCAGCTCCTGACTGCTTTGGTGCTTGTAATGTATCAGCAGAACTCAGTTGCTGTATTTGTCTGTATTCTTGTGAATGAGATCAACTACTTCTATAAGTGTCAACAGTACTGATATAAGTGTATTTTGTATGTCTGATTGTCAAACTAATGTGGACTGTTGCTGTGTATGTTTCTAGATTGTCTGGTTGTATGGTGACAGAGGAAGGCTGTGGTTATGTGTCTTCAGCTCTGAGTTCAAATCCCTCACACCTAAAAGAGCTGGATTTGAGCTACAATCACCCAGGAGAATCAGGAGTCAAGCTGCTCTCTGATAAACTCAACAATCCAAACTATGCACTAGACAAACTCAAGTATGTATTTGTGTGTGTGTGGGAGAGAAGAAGAGTGTGTGTTTGTGTGTTTTTATGTTCTTATCAGATGTGCATAATGTGACACTGTGTTTTATAGTGTAGAAAATGGAGGAGACTTTAGGATTATAACAGGGCTACGCAAATGTAAGTCTACACACAAATACACACACGGCACTTTAGTGATTGTTGTTGTGCTATAAATTAATGTTTTTGTGCCTTTCTTGTGTTTAGATGCCTGTGATCTCACACTGGATCCAAATACAGCACACACTCGTCTCATTCTGTCTGAGGATAACAGAAAGGTTACGCATGTGAGAGATTATCAGTCATATCCTTATCATCCAGAAAGATTTGATACATGGTCTCAGGTTTTGTCTAGAAACAGTCTGTCTGGACGCTGTTACTTCGAGGTTGAATGGAGTGGACATAAGGCTGTTATATCAGTGACATATAAAGGAATAAACAGGAAAGGAGTGAGTGAAGACTGTGTTTTTGGACACAATGAAAAATCCTGGAGTCTGATCTGCTCTGATGACACATTTACTGTCTGTTACAATAACAGGGAAACTGACACCCGTGTCCCCTTCAGCTCCTCTAAAAGAGTAGGTGTATATGTGGATGTGCTGGCTGGCACTTTGTCCTTCTACAGTGTCTCTGACACACACACACTTACACACATACACACATTCAACACCACATTCACTGACTCTCTCTATGTTGGATTTATGTTTTATTATTTGAAATCTTCAGTGTCTGTGTGTCAGAGTGAAATAAGCAAAACCACATCTGACTGAAAGCAGTCATTTTACTTTATATATTGTAGTTCTGCCAGTCATCCAGCATGTTTATGAGAAAATGGACCTAAAACTTGTCAGAGCTCACCCAGCACCAGAGTAATTGTGTAATTATGTAAAACAGGTTTGCCATTGTGTGCGACATCACATTATGTATAGATAATATTTGTCCAGAATACGTTTATTGCCACCACATTTACAGATGCAGATTTAACAACATGCAATAGCTGCTTTTGAATCATAAAGTTAAAAATTAGGAGACCAACATATCAAAGTGCACTCTCATCAGTAGCAGTAAACCTAAGCTTTCCAAAAAGCTAGAATGTAGAGAATTCAAGATAAACACGATAATTTAAAGGATGAATATATACAAGAGCAAATATAATACTTTTGAACTTACATATTTGTGTTTATTTTGAATATATTTAGCAAAATGCTAAATATTAAAGGGGTCATATGACACGATTTCATGTTTTACTTTGTCTTTGGGGTGTTACAAGCTGTTTGTGCATATATAAGATCCATAAAGTCACAAAGATTAGTCTCAAACCCAAAGAGATATTCTTTCCAAAAGTTCAGACTCATCTATGCCTTCCTAAAATGCCTCATTTAAACATGCCCCTACATATCTACATCACTATGTGGGAAGATTTGCACACAGTCTGTTTCAAAAAAGTGGGGCAATTCCAACTTTGCAAGGACTGTCTGGTGCTTCTGACTCACAGGCTGTAAGTATGTTTTCATATTTAAAGAATTTGCTACTGACTATTCAAATGCGGGTTTTGAGCAGTGTAGACAAGTGCTTGTTTGTCGTGTTTATGGTTTATGGTTTTATGTTTACATAGCACCATCTGTTCCCCCCCAAGGGCATGATGCAACGTGTAAAAAGACAGTAATAGTCATTATAATCAGTAAATTACATTTTTGTCACATGCTTGAGGTATTCAGCTAATCACAACACACAGGATAGCTGGCCAATCAGAGCACACTAGAGCAAAGCTTTTCAGAACAATGGGCTTTGTAAAAATCGACACATTTCAGAAAGGCAGGGCGGAGATGAGCAACAATAATGTATGGTATGTGAAAAATAATGTTTTTTTTTAACCTTAAACATTGCATTACACCAAATACACCAATTTATTTTTTGTTTTTTTGCAATGTCATATGACCCCTTTAAGGCTATGTGTTTACTTTTTACTGTATAGTACTAATACTCTGTATTTAAGATTATTACACATTAAACAGGTATGAATTATTCATATCATATTGTTGGCTGTAAGAATGAACATAAGAGAACACTCTCCTTTACTCTTGGCATCTGAGCCACTGAAGACAGAGTGTGTTAGTTTCTTTTGGTCTCTTAATAGCGTATAGTGAATGTCATTACAGTGTTTAGTGTGTGTGTTGAAAAATGGCTGGAAAAAAAAAAAACTACAACAAATACATAAATTTGTCAATTATCTATTCAAAATGTCCTGGTGTATTCTCAAAGTTATTACTTCTGTCCTCATTTAGGTCATGGTATAATAAATGATCTGTGGGGTATTATATGCTGAAACTCACAGATGTCACACCCTGTGGACTGTTTTGTGTTTTTTTCCCCATGTATGCCCTTATTTGGTCTTTCCTGTTCCATCTCTAATTATTATGTCACTGCTTAATTGTTTTCACCTGTCTCCCCCTGATTGGTCTGTGTATTTAAGTTTGGTTGTGTTCACAGTTTGGTGGTCGGTTATTGTTTATGTCGCTCCGTTTATTCAAAGTCTTGTCGTATCGGTTTATGTTGGATTCCCTGCTGTTCCTGTCCGTTCCTGCTCCTTTTGTAGATTGTTCAATAAATGTTCATGTTCTGGACCTCCTCGTCCTACTCCTCATTTCCCCGCACACCACTACGTGACAACAGACACATTCTGAAGACACCTAAGAAATATATTGCACCCTATAAAAAGGGGCATAACAGGTTCCCTTTAACCTTCTGTGGTCAATGAACACACCAACATGTTACAATAAAACAAAGACACAAATAAAATAAAGAGGGCCCTATGAAATCTGTTTTATTTTTTCCTAAATTCAATTTTAATTTTTCTAGACTCTATTTTAATGGTTGCATTTGAAAAAATATTTATCAAAAGCATGTCTAATTAATTGAAATCATGAAATTAGCAGAATTTAACAGCAATTTAAAAAAGTTTAACAAAAAATACATGTTTTTAAGGCCCTATGAAATATGATTTATTATTTTTCTCAAATTCAGTTTTGTTTGTGAATCTCTGTTTTCCATTAATTTTTTGGATTTTGTTTTTGTCACGACTGCCTGCTGAAGTGCCTGTGATCTCCACTGGAGGGTGCACCTCCCTGGACTCTTGCCTTTGCTTCTTGGACTCCATTTCCCATGTGTCCCTTGCCCCTCATGTGATCATGTCATGTGCTACCCTTGTCTGTGTGTCATGTCCTGATTGGTTCCTTGTTGATACGTGTCTTGTTGGTTTTGTCATGTGTTCTCCTTGTCTTCTATATAAGCTATTTGTTCAGTCTTTAAGATGGCTGATTATTGTATTGCCATTTCCTAGTTCCTGTGTTTACCTTTCCGTGTTTCCTAGTTCCCTTGTGTTTTTGACCCTGGACTGTTTCCTAGTTTTATGGTCATTCGCTGCCTGCCCTGATCCTTTTGGATTATTCTTTTATGATACTGTTTGTTGGTGTTCGACCCCCCTTGTCTTGACTATGTAAACAAAGCCTTGCGTTTGGATCCCCAACTCTGTTGTTCTGACTCCCCACATTACAGAATAATCAGCCATACCCAGAACCAGCGGCTTTATTCAACAACCAGCTCAACCATGGACCCAGTCGACCAGCTACTTCATCTGCGACAAGGAGTAATATGTTCACCAGCTTTGTGAGTTATCGTATCAAGCACCGCTGTATGATTAAGTTTTGTTTAAGGACTTGTTCTGTTTTGGACTTAATAAACCCACAAAATCACAGTTCTTTTTTAGTGGAAACAATTTCAAATATGCGAACTGAAACGAGACCATCTCAGGGAGGTGGTCTGAGTACGGTTCGCTTTCGGCTAAAGGTACGGTTCGCTAAAAATGTGCATTGTGAACACAAATTGGCCCGGGCTCACTTGATTTTTCCATTTGCGAATTATGATGTAGTGTTTCATCAGATCTCTCCGTACAAATCAGCTGTTCATACGACTGCTTCTTCTGGCAGATCTCTACAAGTTATTCGTTCACAAAGTACACTTGTTTATTTTAATTTTAACTGCTTTCAAACTGTTTAAAAGTGATGCGGCTGTGTGCCTTGCCAGTTTAAACTTTTTTATATACGGTTTTATGAGCATGTACATCCCAGCTGTGGCTAAACTACACTCTATTTAGCATCTATTGTGTTTAAACTCTTAAAAACACCCATGGTTCACATATACACAGCTGGTTTTGGACTCAAGTGTGAAAACACCCTAAAACAGACCAGAGGCCTGGCCCGCTTCTGAAATATTACTTGAAAATTGGGCGAAGCCCGGTCCTAAGGGCGTAAAAAAGTTGGGGCCCGTCAGGTTCGGGCTGAAATGCAGGGCTCTATGGGACATATCAACCAGTAGCCTAATTTCATTGCCAGTAACGGACGGAAAAGTTCAGAAATTAATGGTATGCGATTTCGATTTTTTAGTCCGACAACTGATCATTAATTTTTTCCTCACATGTCTCACCTTTAGTAACAACGAATCAAAACGGATCCATTTCAAGTGACACGGGAAAAAGACAAGGAAAATCAGAAAAGCAGCGTGCACATTTCTGGCTAAACGGGAAGCATCGCCAGATTCAAACCAGCAGCAAGAGTCAAAAGCTTGTCCACAGTTTAGTAAACGTTGGTAACCTCTTTAAATTATTCTTGACTGCACTGTATTGACTTTGGTGCGTTGCCATACAATAGGGCACTGTTTTGATGCTTATATTTTCTTGCCCCTGACTCATGAGTCAGTTGTCGCTCATGGACCTGGCCCTCCATCCCTCTCCCTGTTCTGCCTCCGCTCTGCCTCCCTCATGGACTCTTGTCTGTTCTCAGTTAGGAGCATCTGGAAGCTGCTTAAGGGGGGGGCTATGTCACGATCGCTTGCTGGAGTGCCCGTGATCTTCACTGGAGGGCACTCCTCCCCAGACCAGCTTAAACCAGCATCAAAACATACCTAACCAGTATCCCAGCATCAAAACATACCTACCAGCATATGCTGTTTTTTTCACCAGGGTACTGTACATAATATTGTCCTCATTGCTTATAGACCTTAATTTTTTTTTCCTGTTCACTCTTTCAGGTTTGTGCAGAGTTCAAGAGATCACGTGTTGACTTCAAAATGTCGTTCATGACACATCTGAACATACACATCAATGCCCTGAACAAACTGTATCAAGCAAAGACTTTGCAGATGATTTTTTGGACTATTTTGATGAGCAGGTATAATTCGTATACTTAAAAATCCTGTGTAGTTAGTGGTAATTGTCAGGGTTCTGTCACTTCAGTCTAGTTTTCTTGTGGTTTTGTGACGGAGCTCTGGCACTCCCATCATGTCTAGTTTTCATGTTGTCTGCGTGCCTTGTTTCTTGTTGGAGCGTGGTGTTTAGATCCCAGCACTCATGTCTCAATGAGTTTCGGTTTCGTGTCGGAGTTTGGACACTCATGCTCCATGTTCTGTCTTGTTGAAGGAGTGTGCGGTCTTGAGTTCGCTCAGATCATACGCTCTTTTGTCCACGTGTGTTGTTGTGTTCTATGTCTGTGTATTGTTGTTGTTGCATGCAGCCTTGCACCTTTATGTCATGTTTTGTGTGAACACGCAGTTTACGAGTTTTCTCATTAGCTGCGTGTTTGTGTCTTGTTTTGCACATGGCTGGTGATTTATTTTGCTGGCCATGTGCTGTTTTTATTTTTTATGAGCCCATGGCTTTGGTCTTGTTTCCATGTGCCATGTGCTCTCATGTCTGTTGTCTTGACCCTGCCCATCTTGTTTCCTGATTATTGGTTAATTTGCCCCACCTGTGTTTCCCTCATTCCCTGCCTCGTTTGCTCCCTACTTATTCTCCTGTTTGTCATCATATGTATCCTGTCGTGTCCTGCCCTACCTCGTTCCTGCCCAGCTGTATTGCCAGCCAGCTAACCTTTTTTCCCCCTCAGGTAGTTTTTGTTGTTTGTTTTATTTTGTTATTAATAATAAAAGCCCATCTCCTGCATCTCTGAGTCCTCACCTCTTCTCTGCATCCCAACCCAGACAGTAATATCTATACATCTTTATAATGAATGTTACACTTTTGTAATATATACAGCTGTCCACTACAAAAATGTTGCAGTTTCTCTGGATTACCTTTATAGGTATGTGTTTGAGTAAAATATTCATTTTTGTTCATGGTGGACAGATATTTTCTGAACGCACTCGTTTCTGGGATGAAACCCTTGCAGATACACAGAGTGAAGTTGCTCCTACCAAATAGATTGTTGATGGGGAGTGCTCAAGAAGCAGAATTTTGGCAGGAATTTTATGATCAATGCACACCCAAGATCACAATACAAATTCACAGATCACAATGCAAATTATTTGTGCAAATCCATTATTCTCAGCAACAACTTGTACAAAATAACCTGTAATTACTTGTGCAATGTAGTTCATTTTAAATGCTTCAAGCCTGATCATTTTTCTGAAGAAACCATCAATGAATATTTTAAAAGGTTGTAGTTCATCCTGTATGGTCGCATGTCTGGCGAGTGATTTATATTGGAGTTTGTGATGGTCAGTGGTGTTTATGTACATATGGGCATCAGAAATGTCAGCTGTAACCATGGTGTCATTGCTGGTTCAGTGCTAACCTAATGGTTTACTGCTATCACCTGCTCAGATGGTATTGATGTCCACTAAGCTGACCAGCCTTGAGAAGTGCACTTGATTAGCTTTCCACCAATGAAGAGGATTAGTATGCAATATTGTCTCTCATATAGGTGTCCACCTCAGCTTCTGGGTTATCAGCTTGTTGAGGAATGCTCTAGTCATCTCCCAGAAGTAACATCATGGCATTACCATGGCTGTGTTGTACAACTCTGGCAGCACACCAATATCTCATCTCCTCCCGTAGAATCCATTTCCACAGTAGCACATATTTACATAAATTCTGCTTTGTAGCTTCTTTTTCCAGGTGTGGAAAAAATTGTAGATTTTTATAACGAGGGTCTAGAACAGAGGCCATCAGGGCAATATCTTTCTAATTCATGGAGCCATGTGGTCATTTAAGCACTGCTGAACCTTTGCCTTACACTCTTTCACTCTTTGGCTGTCATACTCAGCTCTGATCAGGTTTAGGATGTTTAGGAAGCTAAATGTGTTGTCAGAAAGCACAATATCACACTGAGTTCAGTGGTGTAACGGATGGACATGCAGGGCAACCTCCCATTTGCTCATATGTGTCGTATTGTGTCGATGAAAGGCAAAGACTTTTATTTGTGTGCACTCACAATATAAACAAAATGCTGTGCTTTTATAAAATAAAGATTTCTGCTGTTGCGGTTTTGAGCATAAACCGAAACTCAGCAAATGCTTGCCTCACTGACTTGATAAATATATCTATAGAAACCAAATCGAAAACAAAAACTCTTTCATTATAAAATCCCTAAAGATGCATTTCTCTTTGAAGACACGTCAGGATCATCAATTTCATCTCTGCAATACAGACTCGGGAACAGCGTTGGGGAAAGTTACTTTTAAAAGTAATGCATTACAATGTTGAGTTGCTCCCTAAAAAAGTAACTAATTATGTTACTTAGTTACTTTTTATGGAAAGTAATGTGTTACTTAATTTTTGAGTTACTTTTTAAATCTGGGCAGGACTTGCTTGTTTGTTTTTAATATTAAAAGTTCTATTTTTGGCAAATGTAAATGCCTTTTCACACCAAAAGGTTCAGGCTTTGAGAAAAGTGAATTCACATCTGTACAGTAGACCACAGAAGAAAAAAAATGTCAACTCTTCATCAAGAAAAAAAAAAGAAAAACAAATGTTAGTTTATCTAAAGTAGTTTTTGCTTATTAGTATGGTTAAATTGGATCATTGAAGGTCTGCAGCAAAGACATTGGTTAACAAAATGGTATTAAATGCAATAAGGATATTTGTATTATTTAACATATTTAATTATTGCAGTTTTGTGTCATATTCTGAGTTGAATTTCACTGTTTTTATTCATTTTGAAGAATATGTTTTTTGTGAGTGAGATGAATTTAATGCATGTTCACATTTATTCTAGAACAAACATTTTACTCCTGATTTCTCTCAACATGGGAAAAGGAGAGCTTTTAATCAATAAATGGGGGGAAAAGTAACTGGCGTTACTTGTTTGAAAAAAGTAACTCAGATATTTTCTTGTCAATTAAAAAGTAATGCGTTACTTTACTACCCTTACAAAAATGTCCTGTGGTATTCCATATGATAATACATCAAAAGTTCCACATACGATTTGTGTGGTAATTGTGTAGTATTGTGTTGTTTTTTGGGACATTTTACCACAGAATTTTGTTGTACAGTATGTAATATTCCTGTAATATTCTTGTGGTAATGTGTGGTATTACTTTCACATTTTTTGTAGTATTTACCACATGATTTTGTTGTACAGTATGTAATATTCCTGTAATATTTTTGCGGTAACGTGTGGTATTAATTTCACATTTGTGTAGTATTTACCACAGGATTTTGTTGTACAGAATGTCATATTCGTGTGGTACTGTGTGGTATTACTCTTACATGTCTGTAGTATTTACCACAGGATTCTGTGTTGTTATTATAGTCATATTTCTGCAGTAATACTAGGACTATCCTGTAATAAACCTGTGGCCCTTAATTGTTAAATTTTTGGAGTATTCTGTGGTATTCCTTTAACCTTTTAAGTGAGGTTACACTGTAAACCCCGATAAGCCTTAAAAACATTGAGTACAAGTAACTCAAAAACTTAATGACTTTTATTGAACAGAATTTTCTTAACCGCTTCCATTTAACACAGTGAAAATGAATATTTTTGTTTTAACCTTTTAAAACAAAAGCTTTTTTGCCCTAAATTGCCCAGCCTCATCACTAACAGGAGTCAAGTAAATGTGTTATATCAAGAAAAACCTGTAAAGGCAATGTGTACGAGGATATTTGGCTTCAAACTGAAAAGGACAAAACAGCAGCAACAGTAAAATGACAAAATGCAAACATTTTACAAAATTATTTCTTTTTACAGGTTTACATTCAATAACTGCTGTTAGTGATAAGGCTGGGTGCATATATAATGCCAAAAAATTAGAGCAGACAGTAATTGTGCAAACAAGTGTCACTCATTCAAAAGATGAGAATCCCTGATGTCAGCTGTGTTGTAGTTTGGAGCGGTTGGCCAAGCCCAGGCCCAGTTCTACAGGGGTCTGAGCAAAAAAACCCTCACTTGAAGCTGTAATAATAGCATGCTAGTGGAAGAGATCTAGCAAACTATCCCTGGAACATCTCCAATATCTGGTTCATCAGACTCCTTCTGAATAAAAAAGAGAGAGATACAAACAGAAATTAATAACCAACTAACCAATATCAAGTCTAATATCATGTTTATTTATACAGTGTGTTATTTACACAACAGGTTGTGTCAAAGCAACTTTACAGTATTAAATAGGACAATAGTGTGTCAATAATGCAAAGGTTCCATGTTGCAGCAAAGTCAGATTGCAGAGGACTCATCTGGGTCTTAAAGCTGCATTTAAACTGCATTTTTAATCTTCAGTCTGCTGACCACCATTGAAATGCACTGTATGGAGAAAAATCTTGGATTTTTTCCTCAAAAACATTAATTTATTTTTGACTGAAGAAAGAAAGACATGAACATTCTGGATGACACAGGGGTGAGTAAATTATCAGTAAACTGTGATTCCGGAAGTGAACTAAACCTTTTAGTACAGTCATGTTAAATTTGTTTAGGTCAGAAAGCAAGGTAAGGAATTAGATACTTTTAACACATGATCACAAATCTGAGCAAGTGCTGTGTTAAAAAGTTTAAGTAGTACAAATGTAATGATAACACTTTGCTATGCAGAACATTTGAAGAAAAATGGCCCACTTCATATTAATCAAACAGACAAATCCCATTCTGAATGCTGATGAAAATGTCATATATACTTGTGCTCATACATTTACGGTAACACTTTAGAATAGGCTAAACTTATTCACTATTAACTACAACTTTTCCCTCAATAAATTCCTAATTTGCTGCTTATTAATAGTTAGTAAGTTAGTTGTTAAGTTTAGGTATTGGGTAGGATTAGGAATAAACGATTGAACACTACAGATGTTTATATACTCCACAAGACAAAATAATATCCAATTTAAATGACCACGTTCAAAAGTTTACATACCCTTGAATCTGTATGATTTTGTGATCCATCTATTTAACAATGAGAAAAATTGAGGGACTCATACATAAGCATCAGTAAATGTTTTCACCTTTTGTAATAGTAGGCAACACAATGCATTAAGAGCCAGGGGGCTGTAAACTTTTGAACTGGAATGTTTTGAATGTGTACATTTTTCTTGTTTGCATATTTTTTCCCCTCCATTTAGTATTGCACTTCACAAGGTACATAAATATTTACATCTCTCCCAAAAGACAATGTAAGTACAATTTACCCTGATCATCCAATTCAAAGGTTCTTAATGTATTGTGTTGCTTTCTTAAGCATCAGTGAATGTTCTCATCTTTTTTTAATAGTTATGTATTAGTTCCCCAATTGTCCTCAGTTGGAAAAGATGGATCTCAAAATCATACATTCACTTTTGAAATGGGTTCAAATATGCAGATGCTGCTGGAAAACCAAATAATGTGCAGGAGCTGGAGGATTTTTCTGAAGAAGAGCAGGCAGATGAACTGCTCAGGACAAACAAATAACTCATAATGAACTATCACAAAACATAAAAACAGTCATGGATCATCCAGGAAACCGCACACAGTATTAAAATACAAGGGTATGTAAACTTTTGAATGGAGTCATTTTTATAAATTCAGTCATTATTTGGTCCTGTGGAGTTTAAATAAACATCTGTTTTGAGAAATATTCAGGTCAGTACTAAATAAAAAAATAACATGCAATCTTCATGATCCCTATTACTTTTAATAAAATTTTATAAAACTAACATTTTGCGTATTCTGCAAAGTGTATGTAAACTTATGAGCACAACTGTACATGATCATTGTACATTAAACTTAAACACCCAGAAACCAGAAACCAATAATACAAACTCAAAGCCTAAAAAAGCCTAGTTTCTTAAATAAAAGTTAGAAACTTACTTTCTTTAGTAGAACACTAAAGACCCATGATCCCTTGGTCACTAACACGCTTGGTGGTCCACTGGTGCTTGGCGATGTAGTGAGGTCTTCTGAAACAAAACGTTTGGTCTGTGTAAGAAACTAAACATTATTTACTACATCACTCACATAATGATATACAGTACTTGTCTAGTTTGTAAACATTACAATTTGTAAATGTTCATAAAGACGACTCTTCAGCTCACCAAGGCTGCATTTATGTGCTCAAAAATACAGTAAAAACACTAATAGTGTCAAAAAGTTTCAAAATAACTGTTTAAACTGTTTGTAAAATACATTTTAAAATGTAATTTACTGCTGTGGAGCAAAGCTGAAACTTTATTAACATTATTAAAAAAAAAATAAGTATATTAGAATGATTTATGAAGGATCATGTGACACAACTTACACTGCCAAATCATGCTGGCACCTAACCTGAAAGAAAAGAAAATGTCAAAGTTTAATCCTCCATCTAAACCATTCAATCTGAATTCCTTATACTTACAGTACAGTTCATTACTATGTAGACCTGCCACAAATATTATATATATATATCCATCCTAATTTTACAACATGGACTTCTGCTTCAATAGCTACTACAGGCAATCTAGGGTAAAACTATATCTGCTGTAGCGATTTTAGCTCAAAGGGAAATGTATATAAATAATTACAATTTATTATGATTAATTACAATTACTTATATCAGCTGCCAGTAGTAACTGTAGCAGAATCAATTTTCCATCAACTAATCTGTTCGCTCAGCGAACATTCAGTATAATCTTTATATCAACTCTAAGAAATGATATTTTCTTGGCCACAGAAAATAACTTTCTTAAAGTACCATTGCATTAGAGCAAGTAGCTCGAATCGGAATCGTAAAGGGACATTAATTTGCAAGGCAGAATCAGAATCAAAACTCATGTAATTTGTGCACAATAGTTTATTAACGAAGGACTAACACATAACTAATCTAAACAAACAAACATGAAATCACTCATACATGGGGGAAGGGTCAGTGAGAAGCAGTTAGAGAGAGACAAGGAAACGAAGCTATGAAAAGAGTCAGTTAACCACCTGCTGTGAAACCATCAGTGCTGTCTACAGCTTATACTAAACCTCTGTATGTTTAGTTCCCTATCTGTCGTACACTCCGAGTTGTGTCGAGTAGTGTACGACACTAGGGGTCGCTCTTGAGAGCCCAAACACCTCTGACAGTTTTGAGAAGGCCAATGAAAATTGGGTGTGCAGATTTGCATAGCTGACCACGCCCCGGACGTCCGGGTATAAATAGGGCAGCGTGTGCATCTGCTCACTCGTTCTGTTTTTCGGAGCCGAATGCAGCGTCTCTGCGTGAGAAGCGGCAACATTCACCTCTCTCGTCGTTGGATCTACGGCACAGACAGCGGTCTCTCCCTCTCTGACACTGCTCGTGTTGTGAGAGTCCCCTGGGTGCGTCGACGGCGATCTTCAAGAGAAGATTCTCTTCTGCAGAGAGCAAATTTTCTCTAAAAGAGCTCCACAGACGGATTGTGTGTTTCACGATGCCTTTCCGTCTGTGTCCTACTGGGTGCGGATTCTACCTTTCCCCGAACGATCGGCACGAACGCTGTGTTCAATGCTTGGGGCGTGAGCATGCTGACGCAGCGTTCGCTGAGGGAGGTTGTCAGCACTGCGAAGACATGCCCTTGGGCACACTCCGCTCGAGAGCCGCGTTCTTTTCGAAGAAGCCGCGGCGCTCCTCATCTGCTTCCCGCTCCGGTCCTTCTACTTCCGGGTACGAGGCCGTTGCGATGTGCGTCGAGGAAGAGCGGCAGGTGTTGAGCGAAGTTTTGCCAGTTGCGTCCTCGCAAACCGCTCACCCTGTGTGTCCACCGATTGAGTCTCCGGACGATTTTGAAAGCTCGTCTCAGTATGGGCTGGATCTTTTGTTCGGGGCTCCTGCTGAGGAAAAGGCAGCGTCCGTAGCATCGGAGGGAGAGCCGTCAGAGGCTGACGTCACAACCGAGTTCGCCGCTCCGGCGGTTGAATCTCAGTCTGTGGCAGACGCCGAAATGGCCGCCGCACTACAACGGGCAGCCAAGGAGATCGGGGTTGCGTGGGTTCCCCGCCCAGCCCTGAGCCTTCAAGGCTGGATGACTGGTTCCTGGGCAGGGGGCGTGACTCGAAGCCACGCTCCTCCCCGGTCCCGTTTTTCCCGGAAGTGCACGAGGAGTTGACGAAATCGTGGAAAGCCCCTCTGTCGGCTCGTGCACGGTACGCTAACTCCCCGTCCCTCACCACCCTCGATGGCGGTCCAGCGAGGGGGTATTCGGAGGTTCCCCAGGTGGAGAGAGCGGTTGCTATGCACTTGTGCCCGCAAAACGCCGCCTCCTGGAGGGGCCGCCCGAGACTCCCGTCCAGGGCCTGTAAGTTTTCGTCTGCGCTTGTAGCGAAGGCTTACGCGGCCTCTGGGCAAGCTGCGGCCGCCCTCCACGCTATGGCGATTTTGCAGGTCTATCAGGCTAAGGTTCTTAAAGACCTGCACGAGGGTGCTCCCGACCCAGAGCTGTTACACGAGCTGCGCTCAGCGACCGACTATGCCTTACGGGCTACGAAGGTTACTGCGCAAGCTCTGGGGCGGGCGATGTCCACTATGGTGGTCCAGGAGAGCCACCTGTGGTTAAACCTGGCCGAGATGCGAGACGCCGAGAAGGTTCGCTTTCTCGACGCTCCCATTTCCCAGGCTGGCCTCTTCGGCGAAACCGTGGAGGAGTTTGCCCAGCAGTTCTCCACCGTGGAACAGCAGACGGAGGCCATCAAGCACATCCTGCCTCGGCGTGCAGCGAGTTCCGGCCCAGCTCAGCCGACGCAGCAGCCTCCGCCTGCTCCCCGCCGTGGAAGGCCCCCTACGAGGGTGGCTCAGACCCCGCAGCCTGCCGGGTCTGCAGCCAGACCCGCCCAACGGTCCAGCACTCGTAGGAAGGTGGCACCGCCAGCTCGTCCTCAGGCCACTAAGAACCCCCCGCAGGTTTCGAAGCGTTCCTGAGACGGGCAGCCCAGGGAGGAGGGATCGTTTGGCCTGTCCGGATCCACACTCGACGAGGGGACGAGCGCTGGATTCGGCTTCCACCCGGCTGTCTGCCACCCGGCAGACGGCCACCACTTGGTCAACAAAGAGCAATTTTCTCCTTCTCTGGGCATATTACACAGCACCCCCGACCCTCCGCTCGATGGTCGGATGCTGTCTCCTCCGTTCAGGGCATGCGGTCACACACCTTCTGTGCTCCCTCATGCTCTAGAACAACGGGCTTGGTCAGACAATCTCCCCTGTCGGGTGGATCCTCTGCTAAGCTCGCACGGCTCGGTCTCCCTGGGCAAAGCAGCCAGTGGCCTTCGGGGCTTCTTACCTCCGACCACACGCTGTTTTCCCAGCGAAGGTTCCCCACCCTTGGTACGTCGAATGTAACTCCTCTGCGGCCCCTAGCGGAGAACTTTCTGGATTGGCTGAATCTCCCCAATCCTTCCCGCTGGCTGCTCAAGACCATTCGCCTCGGCTATGCTATCCAGTTTGCACGTCGTCCGCCCAAGTTCTGCGGTGTTCTCACTACCTCGGTCCAGGGCTCCAACACCGCGGTTCTTCGGGCGGAGATCGCAGTCCTTCTGGCGAAGGGTGCGATAGAAACTGTCCCCTCAGCCGAAATGAAGAAGGGGTTTTACTGCCCCTACTTCATTGTACCCAAGAGGGGTGGTGGGCTCAGACCTATCCTGGATTTGAGGGTTTTGAATCGGGCCCTACTCAAGCTCCCGTTCAAAATGCTGACCCTCAAGCACATTCTTACGTACGTCAGGTTCCAGGATTGGTTTGTGGCGATAGACCTGAAAGACGCGTACTTTCATGTCTCGATCCTTCCAAGACACAGGCCGCTTCTACGGTTTGCCTTCGAAGGACGGGCATATCAGTACAAGGTTCTCCCCTTCGGCCTCTCCCTGTCGCCCCGCGTCTTTACGAAGGTAGCAGAGGCTGCCCTTTCCCCCCTCAGGGAAATGGGCATTCGCATTCTCAACTATCTCGACGACTGGCTGTTCCTGGCTCACTCGTTGGATACGGTTTGCGTACACAGGGACATGGTTCTCAACCATTTGGCTCGCTTGGGGCTTCGGGTCAACTGGGAAAAGAGCAAACTCTCCCCGGCGCAGAGGATCTCTTTTCTCGGTGTAGAACTGGACTCGGTCGGCATGTCTGCACGTCTCTCCCCGGAGCGTGCACAGTCAGTTCTGAGATGCGTGGCAACGCTCAGGTGCTGCTCAGCGGTCCCCCTAAAACAGGTTCAGAGGCTCCTAGGGCACATGGCATCCTCAGCCGCGGTCACGCCGTTGGGTTTGATGCACATGAGACCGCTGCAGCATTGGCTCCGTACCCGAGTCCCCAGGAGGGCGTGGCACCACGGCACGTTCCGTGTGAACATCACACCATCGTGCCGCCAGACACTCAGCCCTTGGACGGACATCGTGTTCCTTCGGTCAGGAGTGCCCTTGAACAGGTGTCCAGACGCGTCGTTGTCACCACGGACGCTTCCAGGACAGGCTGGGGTGCCACCTGCAACGGGCAGGCAGCTTCCGGGGTCTGGGCAGGCCCCCGGCTGCATTGGCACATCAATTGTCTGGAGTTGTTGGCAGTGCTTCTAGCTCTGAGGAGGTTCTGGCCTATGATTCAGAACAAGCACGTGGTGGTCAGGTCGGACAACATGGCGACAGTAGCCTACATCAACCACCAGGGCGGTGTACGTTCCTTTCGCATGTCACAACTAGCCCGCCACCTCCTGCTCTGGAGCCAACACAGACTCAAGTCCTTACGGGCCACTCACATTCCGGGCGATGCCAATCGAGTGGCCGATTCTCTGTCACGACAGGTTTCGCTTGGAGGCGAGTGGAGGCTCCACCCTCAGTCGGTTCAACTGATTTGGGATCGATTCGGCCAGGCGCAAGTGGATCTCTTCGCCTCACCGGAATCCACCCACTGCCAGTTGTGGTACGGGCTGACCGAGGCTCCCCTCGGTATAGATGCACTGGCACACAGTTGGCCGAAGGACCGGCTAAAGTATGCGTTTCCCCCGGTGAGTCTGATCGCACAAACTTTGTGCAAAGTCAGGGAGGACAAGGAGCAGGTCCTCTTTGTAGCCCCCTTCTGGCCCAACAGAACCTGGTTCTCGGACCTGGTTCTCCTGGCGTCAGCTCCTCCCTGGCGCATTCCCCTGAGGAAGGACCTCCTTTCCCAGGGGAAGGGCACAATTTGGCACCCGCGCCCCGATCTCTGGAACCTCCACCTGTGGCCCCGGGACGCGACCAGGAGGACTTCAGAGATCTCCCACCATCAGTGGTGAACACACTCATTCAGGCAAGAGCTCCCTCTACCAGGCGGCTGTATGACTCTAAATGGCGCGGGTTTGTGAACTGGTGTTCTGCTCGGCTAAGGGACCCACGGAGTTGCGGCAGCGAATCAGTGTTATCCTTCCTCCAGGAGGGCCTGGACAGGCACCTATCTGCCTCGACACTTCAGGTTCATGTGGCCGCTATATCGGCTAATCATGACCTGGTGGGTGGCAGGTCGGTGGGAAAACACGATTTGGTAATCAGGTTTCTGAGAGGAGCCCGGAGACTGAACCCTCCTCGGCCACATCTTATCCCCTCTTTGGACCTTGCTGTGGTTCTCCGGGGCCTACAGCAGGGTCCCTTCGAGCCTCTTCAGTCAGTCAAACTCGATGCTCTCTCCCTAAAGACGGCTCTCCTGACTGCGCTCGCCTCGGTAAAGAGAGTGGGAGACATCCAAGCCCTCTCCATCAACAGTTCGTGCCTGGAATTCGGACCAGCGGATTCTCACGTCGTCCTGAGACCCCGGCCTGGATACGTGCCCAAAGTCCCCACCACTCCCTTCAGGACCAGGTGGTGACTTTGCAAGCTATCTCTTCCCAGGAAGATGACCCCAACCTGACCTTGTTATGCCCAGTCCGTGCCCTGCGCATCTACTTGGAACGCACTCAGCCCTTCAGACGTTCTGAACAGCTCTTCGTCTGTTATGGGGGACAGCAGAAGGGGAAGGCTGTCTCCAAACAGAGGATCTCCCACTGGCTGGTGGACGCAATTCGGGTGGCCTACCGGGCCAGAGGCCTACCCTGCCCTCTGGAGGTAAGAGCCCACTCGACTAGGGGCGTCGCTGCCTCGGCAGCCCTGGCAAATGGGGCCTCATTAACAGACATCTGTAGAGCTGCAGGTTGGGCTACACCTAACACATTTGCCAGATTTTACAATTTACGCATGGAGCCAGTGTCAGCTGGAGTCTTGAATACCAGCTCTTGACTCAGTTCTCTGGTTGGTGTAGAGCTTGCTTTAAAGCGCTTCCCCTAACGGTGATTACGCTTCTGAGTTTCAGTAGGTTTCCTAGCGTGAACCCTGGACACCATCTCCATCATTGGCACCTCTGGCCGTGGCAGAGTTTTGCGGAGGGACTCGCTACGAATTCGGTCACAAGGTATGGTCACCTTTGTTCTGATTGAATTGTGCCCCATATGTAGTGGCTCCTTTTGTGGCCCCATGTGTGTATCCCCACCTATAACTCCTGTAGTGCGGTGTTTCCCCTGAGGACTGGTTTGTCTCTAGGGTCTGAGTCTGGTGGGCTCCCCCGGTGTGAGTCCCACCTCAGCCCCCATGTTTAATGTTGTCACTTGTACCCCCCCCCTGTTGGGCAGGTTGTGAACTCCGTAGCGCCGTTTTTCCTTCGGGGAGGAGGCGCTTTCCCAACGCTCGCAAGACACTCGGCCGCTCTACTGAGGAAGGCCCGGCTGCAGAACCCTGGTACAGGTCAGTCTTAGACGTTGGATGGTCACGGAGGAGGTGAGCTGCACTTCGTTAACACGTTGCCTGTTACTTCTGCGCTTATCACTCGTGACGCGGCCAGTAAGGTGGCGGTTTTCTACGGGGGCCCCTAGTGTCGTACACTACTCGACACAACTCGGAGTGTACGACAGATAGGGAACGTCTCGGTTACGTATGGTAACCCTCGTTCCCTGATGGAGGGAACGGAGACGTTGTGTCTTCCGTGCCACCTTCCTGGACCGCCTCTGAGTGAGTTGAGACCCTCGGCTCCTCAGATCAGAACGAGTGAGCAGATGCACACGCTGCCCTATTTATACCCGGACGTCCAGGGCGTGGTCAGCTATGCAAATCTGCACACCCAATTTTCATTGGCCTTTCTCAAAACTGTCAGAGGTGTTTGGGCTCTCAAGAGCGACCCCTAGTGTCGTACACTACTCGACACAACGTCTCCGTTCCCTCCATCAGGGAACGAGGGTTACCATACGTAACCGAGACGTTAAGTGTACGATACTTGCATTGCCTTGGTCGTCGAACAAGTGTCCGAGTGCAGTCTCTGAAAGTCTTGATGGTTTGGAGCAGTGGTGGTTTTGGAATTGCAATCACGTTCTTCCGGGTCTGAAGAGTGATGAACTCCAAAGATGTCCTGACTCGTTGGTGACTGGGAGTTTCTTCCCATGTGAAAAGTGAAGAAGAACCAAGAGCTGAGAGGGACCCAGCTGAAGTCCTGTGATCTTTGGGGAATGGAAAGACAAGGCCGCAAGGCCTGGCGCACGCTTAGGGAAGTCCTGAAGAGTTCTAGTTCATCTTCTTAGGTTCTCCAAGAACCACCGACTGGCTGAGGCGAGTCATGAAGATGAATTCCAGGGTTGAGTGGAACTGTCTGGCTCTTTGTGGTCGAGAGCCACAGCTCTGTATGTTGGGCCTGTCGGGCCCGCCGGGCACACACCTGTGCCGGCTCAGGCTCCCCGTGGGTTCCTCCACACGGGCAGCAATCAGAAGATGTTGCAGACGAAGGAGAAAGTGAAGAGCGAAGAGAGAAGAGGGGTCGATGCCTTTAAAGTCTCTGGAGGCTGTGCCTCCAGGAGGTCCATGAACCAATGGTAACTTTCACCTTTGGAGGGAAAGTTTACGACTCTTTGTCTGTGAGTATGGTATTTTGCATATGTAATTCGATTGGGTGTTGATGCAAAACTACTAAGGTTTCTTAAAACACTAACATGTTGCAAAGGTATCAACATCTAATTTACACCATCTTTTAGATCATTAAAATACGAACTCAAAGAGTCCAAGCATGACATAGGTGGGTTATACTACTAGTCATCTATCATAATACATGCATAAAACAGTAGAAAGACAAATACAAATACAACAGACAAAATTAAAATACAATGCAGTAATACTGTACACAATGACCTGGGCTATGTGTGATAGGAAGGTCAAAGAAAGGTTTGTCTGTGAATGAGTAGGAAAGAGTCCATTTCTATAGGCATTGTGTCTTTCCTATAGAGAAATGTAGTGTGCTCCGTTTGCATTCCTTGAGGCAATAAAACCTATGATATCAGATCGTTGTCCTGGCAACTGAGCCCTTTTGGGGTGTTAGTTGCTTTGGGGGGTTGTCTCCAGAGCTCTAGCATGTAGCTGGCCTTTTTGGGTTTAAAGACTATTTGTTAAATGTAACAATTAATGTATGTCTGATTGGTCCAGACGCTACACTGCACTACAAACACCAGCGTGATATATATAGAATAATAAATGAATTAAACTAAGAAATATCTATTTGCAGTATCAAACATCAAAACAGACCGTTTTCAATTCAATTTACAAATGGATGTGCCACTTTTACGTTTCACTCCTGTTACTGTGAACGTACTGTAATGCAGTATAGTACAGTAAAACTGCAACGCTCTAGTAATGGAACTCCGCCTTCTAAATGACAGAGTAAATAGAAGAGAAGCTGCTGCTAAAGTTACACGTTTCTGTTCTGGTAAACACGAGACAAAAAGACATTATACATTAACTGGACCAAACTAAAATTGACGTTGTTTAACATTATTTGAGAAACGTTATATAAAACGTTCATTTTCTAGCAGTTTCGCCTCAAATATCTCTTTCAAGTAAAGACCGTTCACTCGTCGCTCATATTTGCGCTCTCATACACGTACAACACGACCTTTGGGTGAATATATGGTATTTAATTTTATTCGTCAGCACATTAATAGATGTACAACCGCTGCCATGTAAGTTTAATTCATATTTCCCCTTTAAAACGGCATACAATTTCATAGCAGTATTCCTCCTTGCACCGAATATAACCGTGTTTACAGTATACCATGGCAAGTCTTACAATTACTCCATAAGAAGACTAGAAACGGCCACATTTTTTTTCAAAAGCCTTCTTAAAACACATTTAAAATATGTATTAAACACTTACTTTGAGACCAGTGATGATTGTCGTCGAAAAGTTAAGAGCACAGATCCAACCTGCTGCAGATTCAGTCAGCGTTTTCCTCAAGAATCGATTCCCGCCGGCGCCTTCACCACACCGGGGCCTCTCCTATGGCGTTAGTTTTGGCGCATGTTTGGTAAACCAGCGCGCGAAGCTCGTTACCGCCACCTGCTGCTTTGAAATGTCATCGAGTAATATATGAAGAGTTTGCTTCCAAAACGCGATAAACGACCTGTTGTTTTGTTTTGTTTTTTTTTACAAAATTGAGTTTCTGCCAAAATCAGTATTGTATCTGGTCGGTATTGAAAAGGCCGTTTTTTTTTATCTTATGCAAAATGCGATATCCGCCATGTTATTCTGTCTGAAAATATATACGTATATATAAAGTGTGTACATGCACAGATTTGATCTTACAATGTGTGTACACTTAAGTCCACAGCAACATTAATATTTGTAAAAATGGTCTTTAACATGAAAACAGATGTATGCACTTTTGATTATTGTGTGCAGCAGGTTTTTGGAAATTTAAGCCATTCTTGCTGCTTGCTATTCTAAAGTAAATAATTTTGACGTTGATGTCGTTTTAAGATGGTAATCTGAAACCATTTAGCTGCATACATTTTCATAATCACTTGCAATTTACAGATTTTACAGCTGGAAGAGAGGTGTACACATGTTATAAGCATTTTATAAATGAGCCCAAGAAGTAAAGTACTATAGGATATATGATAGTGTACAACAAAACGTGCTGTAGTAATTCTATCATAATTATCTCTGCTTCAATACTTTTGTATTACTATACAAAAAAACAACAGAAAAACAACATATGCCATCTAATGGTAAATTCTTGTGATACTGTACAGCAGAAAAGTGCTATGGTAATCCTGTCTTATTTAGCTTGTGTTGGTATTACCACAAAAGAACAACAGAAAAAACACATATGGCATTTAATGGTAAATTCTTGTGATACTGTACAATAGAAAGTGCTGTGGTAATCCTGTCATGTTTAGCTATGCTCATTTGTTGTGTGGTAAATTTATGTTGTACTGTTGCAGTACCACAGGATTACCGCTGGACATTTTTGTAAGGGTAGTTACTTGAAAAAAGTAATTATATTACGTAACTTGCGTTACTTGTAATGCATTACCCCCAACACTGCTCAGGAAACATGCATTCTACATACATTCTTTACATTCTTCTTCTTTTTCTTATGTTAGGTTTCTTTTATTATTCAATTACAATAATACTCAATTTCATTGCATCACCGTATGATGCACTGTGAGGATAATAAAAGATTAGTCTATTAGCTTACTCACTGGCAATGTTTTTAAAAAGATTTTTTAAAAAGGTCTATTAATGGAAACTTCAACAGTAATATGTGTTGCTGAATAATAAGCAAATTATATAATTATCCACCCCTAACCTATAGTGAAGGATTAACCAATTTTGATGCAATAAATCTGGAATAATTTAACAATGTTCATCCCTCCAAAACAGAGAAAACATCTTTCACAAGCATCTGCATGTCTGTTTCTTTTAAAGTGTTTATTAGTGTATATAATGAGTTGTAATTGTAAGGTTTATTATAACTCCTTAACCACACCACAGACCTCACTCATATTAAAAGCCTGGCTACAGCGTGTAATTCCTGTATCTATTGCATCCCCGAAATAGAACTGCAAAAATCATACATACAAAATGAATAGTTTCATTAAACATGCACTGATGATAGATATGAGATTACTCTAAATGATGTTTTATAAACAAAGTTTGAAGGAGCATGTTCAAATGATTTATGCAATCAGCTTGAGTGCAGTATATTATTTTAATAGCAGTTTGCCCTGCCCACTCACACACATCTTACCGATAACTCCACAGATTTAGATTTAAACTTAGAAACCCCTGAGCTAGAGTCTGGCTGTACAAAACAAAGAAAAAGGATGCTACGCTTATGTAGCGTTTACTGATTTTTTTTTAATCTTTCTTAACAGGTGATAGCTCAATCCTCAACGTCAAGTACTCCTGTGAGCTCATCTTCCCCTTCACCACTTACAAACGCACCATCTACACAAACCCCCCAGAGATCTTCCTCTCAGACATCAGAAGGTCGTAAAAGAAGGCCTAACCCCGAGATGATTTTTCAGCACTACAGGGAGCAGGCAGAAAAGGAAGAATAAATCCTACAAACTATGACCAACATGATGGATCAGGTGGTGCAATGTGTACAACGCTGTGGAATGGTGCAATGGAACGGCATGCCAGGGCTTCTGAAATGATGGCACACAAACAAGAAGGCACCTATGGCACCATGCAGAGTCACTGAACTCTTTTCATCCACCAGCTACTTCTTTCACTTCTCCTCCTACTCCTTTTCCTACTGCTTTCAGCCAAACAGTCCAGAACCCTGCCACATCTACTGAAAGTGAAACCCATGATGAATCTCATAATTCTTCCACAACATACTTTAATTTAGAGTGAACATGTTGAAAATCGGTCTGATCCTATGAAGATTTTGTTACAATATCATGTAGAAGGAAAAAGGGACATTTTTGTTAGTGTAAAAGAGTTATACAAATGAAACACTGTTGTACTGTTCTTTTTTCATTCCATTTTATAATTTACATTTCAGTTTTATATAAACAGCATCAGTCTAAACTTGATTCTGTGTTGAACAAGACTGGTCAAAACAGTTACAAAAGCAACAAACCGCTGCAATCTTTTTTCTTTTTTTTTTTTTTACATCTGTTACAACCGGCTCAAAATTGCAACATAGACGAGAGCCAACACGGACCAGCAAGTAGCAAAAGAAAAATAATTTATTTAACAAAAGCATAATTAACAAATAAATTTCAACAATCAGTAGTCAGTAGCAACAAAACAAAACAAAAGGATGCATGGCAGAGGACTGTAAGCTGAAGGTCTGAAGTGAATGTAAACAAAACATAAAGAACAAACAAAACAGCAAGCCGGCTAGCGTGGTAACATCCCGACCCCCGTCCTCATCAACACTGCAGTTTTTAATAGCCCAGCATGATCAGCCTCAGGTGGAAAGACACGTCCACAACAACCACCACCATACCTGCAAACCAAAAGAAAGAAAAAAAACAGGCCCAGCACCCACTGGGACGTAACACATCTCAAATTTACATCACTCATTTTTTTTAAAGAAGTGTACAGAAGTGGACAGGGGTCCTCCTGTTGCAAATCAATGCATTTTATAAGAAAAATATCCATATTAAAAAGTAAGAATCACTTTAATTTGCACCGACTGGTCGTACCAGAAGCAGTTCCGAGTGGATGCAAAATACACCTGAACTGGGGCGCGACGGGACGGCATCAATGGACTAACCAGCAAACTGATTTCATTGCACAACATCTGAAATGTTGTTTTAGTCATGCTAAAAAAGCCAAAATGCCTTGTTTACATGTTCTGAGATGCAAGTAATTTATAATATATATCAGCCTACATTGTATTTTAACAGTGTTATTTAATGAAAAAGAGACAAATCTGTAATTAATAATAAATACAAATGACAAAGCCAGATTTTGAAGTTTATTTTCATTGAGCTGCTTTCACTATTGTGTTGTTTCAAGCTGAAAAGCATAAAATTGTGCTCCATTTTAGATCTCCACTCATTTCATGTCAGCAGATATAGCAGTTTACTGTATGTCACAGCAACCGTTCTCCATACTGATGTGTTTTTAAATGTACAATATAAATTTTAACATCTACCTCCACTATTACCCAGTGTAGACTGTAGTGTCTGTGTCCGAAAGTCCCAGAATGCTGTGCGTTGCTGACATCACGTTCCCATACTCTATTGCAGGAATTTTAGTTCATATTCATAGTGTTTTAAATAGCATGTTCGAGTACACTTAGGTGTGTTTAAGATTATCTTAAGTACTAAAGATTAATTTTTAGTATATTAAATTTGTGGGTGAAAACAGAGCACATTAAGTACATTATGGAAGTGCACTTTTTTCACCTGGGGCAACACAATCCAAAGTGAATGAGAGCCCTGTCACTGCTACTGTGTTAGCAGACAGTCATTTTAAGACTGCTGAGCCTGCAACTTCAGAAGCTGGCAATTTGGGGCGTGTCTTAAGTGTGCTGGAAAGACTATTTAGATAGGCTACTTGAGCATCAAGAAATATTCATAAACAGGTGCAGCCGTATTATTACGAGTTTGAGCACGCAGTGCTGAAACCCTATTGTAATTGTAAGGATTTTTTTTATTCTTCTTCTTCTTCTTCCCTAAAACTGATCGTGCAGCCCAAACCGCAGCCTAAACTTGGTCAGATCATAGTAGTCTTGACCACTACTCAGATCCAAAGCCTCGCTCCAATTGGCCTAAAGGTGGCGCTACAGCGCCAAAATTGTACGAGCTACGGCCAAAAATGTCAAAAAAGTTCGTCTTTTTTGACATTTTTGGCCGTAGCTCGTACAATTTTTGTCGTAGACTCAAAAACATTACATCGTTGCAATCTTTGTGTCTGAAAAATGTCTGAAACCTACTTTTGCGAACTAGTCCTAGGTTTTTCGCCCGATCGGAACCAAACCACTGCAGAGATGTTTTCTGGACTGTGAATACCAATAATTATCAAAAAAATCTCAAATTTCGACTCATCGTTGCGAAGGGGCCCCAAAAAGTTTGTAAGGTGGGGGACCATTTTTACTAAAATGGCTATAACTCATGAACCAAATGAGATATCTTCACCAAACTTGGTACACATGTGTATGAGCTCAATCTTTGGTCAAATAAAAAAATTGGGGACTTCCGGGTATGGCGGCGCTAGAATAAGACGTGGTGCAGGGAGCTCCCGAATAATTTCATCTAAATAACACTCCCTAAAGACCTTCAGTACAACCAAAGTACTTTATCTAAAACTGTAACCTGTTACACTTCGAATATTACGACAAATATGCCGAATCCGAAGAAAACAGACAGTAAGAAGGAAGATACTCAAGAAACGAGACTGTCATTATCCGACCCGCCGCCATGGTTCCATACAGAAATGGAAAAAGGATTTCTCAGAATTCAGGAGTTAATCGACGGACGCCTGAGTAAGTTCGCCGAATCCGTGCAGAAAATGGGTAATGAACTACAATCAATAAATCTGAGAATGGTGGATGTAGAAACAAAGCAGATGGAGACGGAAGAAGCGGTAACGGGCCTTCACAAAGATGTCGCGGATGTTAAGTCGGCTGTTGACGACGAAATTAAACAGCTGAAAGATAAAATTGATGAACTCGAAAATCAATCTCGTCGTCAGAATTTACGTCTTGTCGGTTTCCCAGAGGGAGTGGAAGGTAGAAATGCCGTGGATTTTTTGAAGGAATGGTTACCTAAGATCCTGGGGCAGGAGGACGAGAGCTATGAAATTGAAAGAGCTCACTGCACTTTGCAACGACGACCAGCCGAAAATGGCAAACCGCGGGCTATTCTGGTTCGATTCCTTCGGTACGGAGACACACTGAAGATCCTCAATGCGGCCAGAGAAAAGGGCAAGCTCACCTATGGCAACTCTACTATCATGATATTTCGTGATATGTCGTCGACCCTGTTTAGAAAGCGACAAGAATTCAGCGCATTCAAAAGACAGCTACGCAATAACGACGTGTCTTACGCGATGCTTCATCCTGCGATGCTGAGGATTCAGCTACCGGAGGGACAAAGATCTTTCAACTCTAAAGCATCGGCAGAGACTTACCTTCGACAACATCATCCACATCTGATTGTCGGATAAGACACTAAATGATATCAACGAATTCTGGATCATCCACAGTAAACTTTACCTAAGCAACCACCCCAAAAGTATGTAAGAAGAACTGTACCATAGCAACGGGGTGAGTGGTTTTTCTCTCGGATGAACATTAAGAACTTAATTTTGTCAAGGGTGAACTTTATATTTAAAATCTGGCAGGAGAAAAATGCGATTATATTTTTGTTAAATTGTTTACTAAAATTGTGTATTTCGGGTTTGTCACTTATTCGAAGTGAATAATATGTTTGTTTCAAAGTACATAATATAAGTATTTGTTGGGATGGACAGAACTAGTATGGGAGCTAGTTAGTTTGGATAAAGAAGAGGAAAGTCAAGTTCGACTGTATGATGCGGTGCATAATCAGTCATGGGGTTTCAAAGTTTCACACTTCGTTTGGGGAAGTGGTGGGAGTGGTAGGGGGGGTTGGACAGAACACATGTTTGATTCATTTAATTTTAGGGCTGTTTAGTGATAGGTTCTTAAGGTGCCCTATATGGAAATATAAAAATTAATATATAGTTGATGTCAAGTATACTGAAATACAAATATGTGACTTGGAATGTTAATGGATTAAATCAAAGACTTAAAAGGAAAAAAGTAATTCTTTACCTCAGAAAGCATAATATTGGAATTGCCCTTCTACAAGAAACGCACTTGACAGATTCCGAACATCTAAATCTTAAACAGCAGTGGCCTGGACAGGTTTTTTTTTCTTCCTTTACATCGCAATCCAGAGGGGTGGTTATACTTATTGATAAAAATATACCCTTTCAAATGGAATCGGTTGATAAAGATAAATCCGGTAGATATATTATTTTAAGAGGAACGATTGCGACGCAAAGAATAACCTTAGTAAATGTATACCGTCCTGAAATGGAGGGTGCCGACTTTATTCATAATATATTCTTCAAATTTGCATGCCCTATTGCAGAGCTAATAATTGGAGGAGACTTTAATGTAGTCTTGGACCCAGTATTAGACAGGTCGTCCACTAAACCGTCATCCTTAAATCAGGTTGCTAAAGCCCTAAAATACGAACTTTCAAGTTTTAATTTAATAGATATATGGAGATTTAAGAATAAAACAAAAAAAGAATATTCTTTCTATTCACATAGGCGTAATAATTACTCCAGAATTGACTATTTTTTTGTTCCAAAAGCGAAGGATTATTTGATTGAATTGTGTGATTATTTACCAAGAATATTGTCAGATCATGCTCCGTTACTTATTTCAGTGCAACATTCTCCGGAAATGCCAAATTGGAAGCTTTGGCGATTTAGTGGCCATTTATTAAACAACTCTGAAGCGTTGAGCTTCATAAATAATAATACAGACAGCTTTATTAGTACAAATAGAAATTCTGCTTCTTCGGGTATAATCTGGGAGGCCTTGAAGGCATTCTTACGGGGCCAAATCATTAATTTTTCTTCCGGTAAGAAAAAACAATATCAAAAACATTCACAATTACTCGAAAAAGAAATTTTAATAATGGAAAGAGAACATTTTAAGACTAAGGATGCTCAGCTGTTTCAACAATTACAGTCCAAAAAGTTGGAATACAATATTTTGTCATCTAAAGAAGCGGAAAATGCACTTCTCAGATCACGACAAAAGTACTACGAACATGGGGATAAGATTGGGAAAGTGCTAGCATGGCAAATAAGAAAAGAAGAAATTAGTAAATCTATAACTACAATATGTTCATTAGACAATAAAAGTATTAAACACCCCAAATTAATTAACCAAGAATTCTTAGATTTTTATAAATTACTTTATAAGTCTCAAGGAGTAGAGGAAGCTGAGATTCAAAATTTTTTAAGTAAACTGGATATCCCAGTCTTAAGAGGTAATGACAGAGAAGAACTTGAAAAAGAAATTTCGAAAGAAGAGATTCAACTTGCAGTCGCTGTACTAGCCGGGGGTAAAACACCTGGTTTGGACGGTTTTTCGATGGATTTTTATAGAACTTTTTTTCCTAAATTAGCAGACCCGTTGCTTTCGATGTTTACAGAGGCAATTCATAAAAAAGAATTACCAGAGACTTTAAACCAGGCTTTAATTACAGTTCTTCTAAAACCTAACAAAGACCCTAGTCTATGTAGCTCCTATCGACCAATCTCACTGCTTAATTCGGATTACAAAATTTTTACTAAAATTATTGCGTTACGTTTAGAGCGAGTTTTGCCTAGTTTAATTCATATGGATCAAACTGGATTTATTAAAAACAGATCCTCTTTTGACAATATACGGAGGTTAATGAATATTATTTATTCAGCAAAACAAATAGATTCTCCAGTAATTGCTCTTTCTTTAGATGCAGAAAAAGCTTTCGACCGAGTCGAATGGCCTTATTTGATTGCGGTTCTGCAAAAAATGAATTTCGGTCCAAAATTTATTGATATGATTCGAATGTTGTATAGAAGTCCATTGGCAACCGTCCGTACTAATTCAGATTTATCTGCGCACTTTTATTTATCAAGGGGAACCAGGCAGGGATGTCCTCTCTCCCCGCTACTTTTCACGCTAGTGGTGGAACCCCTGGCCATAGCAATACGGGCACACGAATCAATCTTTGGGCTGGAGATAGGGTTGTGTACACAAAATATCATTGTACGCGGATGATGTCTATATCTGATTGTTGGAAAACTTTAGGGACATATCTGGTTATAAAATTAATATTAATAAAAGTGTGATGATGCCATTGAATTTGGCTGCGGAGAAAATGCCTTTAAATAACATCCCTTTTTTATGGAACTCCGAAAAGATTGTTTATTTAGGACTAAATATTCCTTCGAAGTTGGAAGAAGCATATTCTTTGAATTATTCTCCATTACTTAAAAAGGTAATAAGAGATTTGGAAAGATGGAATTCATTACCATTATCACTAATTGGCAGGATAAATTGCATAAAAATGAACATTCTTCCTAAATTTTTATATTTATTTCAGACCCTTCCCATTTCTGTCCCACAGAAGTTTTTTAATAATCTCAATAGTTCAATTAGAAAATTTATTTGGAATAAAAAAACTCCAAGGGTTAAACTTAAGACATTACAGATGACATCCAAAAAAGGTGGATTACAACTTCCAGATTTTTTGTTTTATTTCTGGGCAGCACAAATGAGAGCGGTATGGTATTGGCAGAAGAACAGTACATTTTCACCTGCATGGATACAAATTGAAAAATATCATGCAGGGGAAATACCTCTAGATAAGGCCTTATTCATCCCTCTGACTTGTGTTATGAAGGCAGTTAATAACCCATTCATTAGGCACACTTGCAAACTGGGGTTTGCGATCAGGAAAAAATATAATTGGCTACTTTCATTGTATAACCATACTCCATTTCACTGCAACCCATCTCTTCCTGAGGCATTAAGAGATGGGATAACACAATATTGGTATAAAAAGGGAATACAGGTGTTTGGAGATTTATATGATGAGGGCACACTAATGACATTTGAACAATTAAGGTCAAAGTTTTCTCTTCCTGTTAAACATTTTTTTAAATATTTTCAGGTGAGACATTATATTAATACAGTACAGGGAGGTCATTTAAGGCCCCTCTCTTCACTCCCTATAGAGAGTATTATAAGAGAGAAAAAAGAATCCAAAGGTTTTGTGTCTTATATGTATACCAATTTCACTGAGTTGTATGGGGAGGACGTTTCATCTTCAAGACTTAAATGGGAAAAAGATCTGGAATGCACTTTTGATCAAGATACTTGGGAACTTATCTGTAAAAGTGCCTTAACATTCTCATTTAATAGTAGACATAGACTAATACAGTTCAATATTTTACATAGGGTATATTATACACCTGAAAGATTACACAAGATAAGTGATTTATATTCAGAATGCTGCCCTAGATGTAAAATAGAGGTGGGTACATTATTACATATGTTTTGGACATGTTCAGAACTAAAAACCTACTGGAGAAATATAATACAAACTATTAACAATATTATTAATGTCAAGCTTCCACCTGATCCAAGATTTATGTTATTGGGGGATGAATCAGTTCTTCAACTTGATCAAAGGAAGAATTTACGCTTAGTTAAGATGGCTCTGATAGCAGCAAAGAAATGCATAGCTATACAATGGAAATCAGTAGAACCACCAAGTCATATTGTATGGCTTAGGGAACTTTCGTCTTATGTTCCTGTTGAAAAAATAATGTTTAATCTGAAGAAAAAGTCATCAATGTTTGAAAAGATTTGGGGCAAATTTATTGAATACATAAATAATTTGGATGTTACATTGACTGAAAATGCTGATGTGATAATGTAACTTTTCTTTACTTTAATCTTGTATTTATTATCACTGTCATTGTTAATTTTTTTTTTTTTATTTATCTTCTCTTATTTTACATATCAGGTCAATGCCTCCACAATAATGTCCATTTAAGTGTTCTGTCTAGTGAGGGTGGGACTGGGGTGAAGGGTGGTTAGAAAAGTATGTTTACATGTATATTGAACTGATTCTGTTAATGGTTGATGCAAAAATAATAAATATATTGATAAAAAAAAAAAGTTAATAAAAAAAAAAAAAATAATAAAAAAAAAATAATAAAAAAAATTGCACAGCTCTGCCACTTGGTGGTGCTATAATAGGGAAAAAACATGAAAATGGCTATAACTACGCAACCATTAGTCCGATCGACCTGAAACTTGGTATGCAGTGTCTTTGTCCAATGTACCATAAGGGTCTATGAGGACATTGGCGTATCTCAAAAAACATGGCCGTCATCGGCCAATGAATTTTAAGCACCTATTAGACAAGGTTAACAGAGGCCAATCGGAACGAAACTCACTGGGCATGTTCGACTCATGGCCCTAAAGGTCTGTAAGAATTTTGAAAGAAATCGGCCACTAGTTGGCGCTAACGAGTTTTATGGCTCTGTAATCACGTGGTGTTTCACACATCCACACAATATGCATATCATTTGATAGAGCTCCTCATGATGAACAACTTTGCCTCAAGAACCATTGCTGTCAATCAAATCGCTCATTAAATATTCACAAATATGTTAAAAACCTACTTTTGCGAACTAGTCCTAGGTTTTTTGCTCAATCTCGATCAAACCACTGCAATAATATTCTCTGGACTCTCTAGATCAATAATTATCAAAAAAAATGTTGAATTTTGTCCTTTCGGTAGCTATAACAGGGTCATTTAGAAAAGGGGCGTGGCCACATATACCCAAAAGCCTATAAAACCTAAACAAAAACTCAAAACTTTACAAAAGTTGGGGAAAACATGTGTCAGATGACTCTTAAGAAGCATGTACAATTTCATGGAGATCGGACCATAGGTGGCACTATGACAGTTAAAAAGGCTTCAAAAATACGAAATTTCAAAAGTAAATTGCCTTAAATTGCTATAACATGCTCATATAATCACAGAAACACTAGAACTTCATACCATATGATAGATCTCCTCATGCTGAGCAACTTTGCCTCAAGAACCTTTGTTGTCAATCAAGTCGTTTATTACATATTCACAAATATGTGAAAAACCTACTTTTGCGAACTAGTCCTAGGTTATTCACTCAATCTCGATCAAACCACTGCAGCACAGTTCTCCAGACTCCCTAGATCAATAATTATCAAGAAAAAGTTAAACTTTTGACTCACAGTCGCATAGGGGCGCCAAAACGTTCAAAAGAGGCGGGGCCACTTTTAGTAAAATGGCTATAACTTTGGAACAGAATGACATATCATCACCAAACTCAGAACATATATGTAAAAGCTCAGCCTTTGGTCAAATCCAAAAAATTGCGGAGCTTGACCACTTGGTGGCGCTATAATAGAGAAAAAACTTAAAAATGGCTATAACTTCACAACCGTCAGTCCAATCAACCTGAAAATTGGTATGCAGTGTCTCTGTCCAATGTGCCATAAGGGCCTATGAGAACATTTGCGTATCTCAAAAAACATGGCCGCCATCGACCAATGAAGTTTGAGCACCTATTAGACAAGGTTAACGGAGGCCGATCGGAACGAAACTCACTGGACATGTTCGACTCATGGCCCTAAAGGTCTGTAAGAATTTTGAAACAAATCGGCCACTAGTTGGCGCTAACGAGTTTTATGGCTCTGTAATCACGTGGTGTTTCACAAATCCACACAATATGCATACCATTTGATAGATCTCCTCATGATGAACAACTTTGCCTCAAGAACCATTGCTGTCAATCAAATCGTTCATTAAATATTCACAAATATGTTAAAAACCTACTTTTGCGAACTAGTCCTAGGTTTTTCGCTTAATCTCGATCCAACCACTGCAGTAATATTCTCTGGACTCTCCAGATCAATAATTATCAAAAAATGTTGAATTTTGTCCTTTGGTTAGCTATAATTGGCTTTTTTAGAAATGGGGCATGGCTGCATGAACCCAAAGGCCTATAAAACGTAAACGAAAACTTAAAACTTTACGAAACTTGGTGACACATAACAATTATCCAAAGTTTCATGGAGATCGGACCATAGGTGGCGCTATAACAGCTAAAAATGCCTCAAAAACACAGTATTTCTATAGAAAATAATCTCAAATTTTGGAACATGTTCATATATTCACAGAAATAGTAAATCTTTATATCATATGATAGGTCTCCTTATTCTGAACAACTTTGCCTCAAGAACCATTGCTGTCAATAAAACTATTCATTAATTATTCACGAAAATGTTAAAAACCTACTTTTTCAAACTAGTCTCAGGTTTGTCGCTCAATCTGGATCAAACCAATACAGAACAATTCTCTGGACTCTCTAGATTAATAATTATCAAAAAAATATTGAATTTGGCACTTTAGTTAGCTGTAACAGGGTCATTTAAAAAGGGGCGTGGACATATATACTCAAAAGCCTATAAAACCTAAAAAAACACAAAACTTTATGAAACAAGGTTAAAAGACTTGCAATAACTGTCACCTATCGTTTATTTCAAATATCTAAAACTGCAACACAATGTGTGTGAATGTATGCACGTGTATGTGTGTGTCTGTGTTTGTATTAATATAATAGTTTAACCATTTCATTTCTGTGTGTGTCTGTAAGCATGCTTACTGAGTATTAACCATTTTATTTCATAGATCTAATTGTTCTGAACAACTTTGCCTCTGGGAGTAATGATGTCAATCAAACTGTTTTGACAAAAAAAACACTATAATAGTTATAACACTTAAACACTGTGTTGACTAAGAAGTTGCAATTAATAACCAGTAGATGGCAGCGGTAGACCACTAATGGGTTCATTAAACAGTTCTTTTCACTTTTGCTGATGGACACATTATATGATGTCTATTATAACATTTAAAATCACATTTATTTAAAGTTTACCATTTTGTTCATACACTTTTTTTACCATTTTGCCAGATAATCATTACAGTGAAACATGAAAATATCATATAAACTCTTTAAAAGAGAAGATTTGCAATAACTGTCACCTATCATTTATTTCAAATAGCCAAAATTGCAACACATTATGTGTTCAAACTTTATTCAAACATATTGTTCTAATTTTGTATTTACAAGTAGTGAACCTACATCTAGTGCATCTCAACAGAGCTGGTCCAGTTCAGCTGTCTATGCTGTCCATCACCTCTTTTACGGCTATAGTGACACCAGACTCTGATCAACGTGAGAAACGGAGATCGAGTCTTTCATTGCCTGAGTGCACAGAGAGGATGAGGAAGACCATGAAGATGCCCCTGAACCACACAGCCTTAAACAAGAGCAGGAGAAGTTGTGTGGGACAATCTGTCTGCTCCAAACATCTGTGTGCTGCTCTCCATGAGAACTACTATCTGTCAAATATTTACATAGAGTAAAAATATGACATCTCATATTGTCATTATTGCATTTGTTGTCAAATTTTGTTTTATATGTTCACAATTACATTCTATTTTTTGATATAGCTTTATCACTTCTGTGGTGCAGTGAGCTGGTCAGCAGAAGGTTGCTGATTCAATCTTTGCAGTTGGCACCACCGCTGTGTTCTTCAGCAGGGCTCTTTAGTCCAAGTTACTGCAGATGGATTAGTCCTTACTAAGAGCTAAATTCAGTCATTATTTAGTCACATCCACAAAAAAACATTCCAAACATTCCTGGTTTGTGCTTATTCAATATTAGTCAGTGGAGCCTGACTTGCAGATTCTTCATGAAATTATTGGTTTTAAAGCTTGTGATACTTGAGTTTCATTGACTAATGTTGTGTGAAAAGAAACCAGCAGAACAAACTTGATCAAAATCAGATCCTCAATATCTGGATGTTGTCTTGTCTGGGTGTTTTTATTGGCAGTGGGTTCACTGAGGATGAAGAACTCACAGCAGCAGCATCTGGTCCATATGAGGCAGTATGGTCAGGTGGAGTGATGGAGTCTCATCTATGGCACTGCACCATTTCTAGGATGCTGCTGTGGGCTCTCCATCCTCACTGCTCACACCAGTTGCCAGACATTTGAGATCCTATAAAAATGCAAAAACAACAGAAAAGCAGTTATTTTAGTGTATTTAATGTATGTATTTAATAATTATTTAATGTAATTTGCATCTATGGTCCCTGGACATCATGTTGTTTCAATATTCAGTCACAAACCATATAATACATATAAGACATGTAATATATAATAATGGAGTATAACATAGTCCATTAAATTAAAATACATAATTATTTACATTAGCAGTGTTGACAACAGTGAGTTACAGTGGGTATACACATCATCACTGATATCTATTTAATGTTGTGATGCTGTTTCTCAACTTGTGCAAGATGTTTCTGTCACATATTACATAAACATTTAGTAAACATCTTTACATATGTACATAATTTACAACATATACATACTAAACTCACAAGACATCTGAATTAACATATATAAGTTTCCTAGTTAGACATACTGCTCTTCCCACATATCCATTTCACCTACTATATAGTAGGTAAGTACTCATATTCAAATGATACTTAAGTTTACGTATGCCTGAATTTCATGAGAAATAGTGCTTCATCCAGGTAAATTTCACAAAGTCTTTTTTAGATATTTAGATTTCATGCATACTTTTACATCAGCTACTGCTTTTTTGCCTAATAAAAATATTATAGAAGTATGCAATTTTGAAGCCAACCATTGTCTTTGTGCCTGTTCTCCATTTTGGATAAGTTTTACTTTCAGCTATATTTGGAGGTTGACTATATGGCTTTAAAAGTGTTTAAGTGCTTAAACCCTAGTAATTCCTGGTTGTAGCTATATTGATTAAATTTAAACATAAAATTGTTATTATAAACAGGACAACTGCAATATATTCTTAGACCAACAAGATGGCAACAGTACACAACTAGTGTGAGAAGTCTGAGTTAACAAACTGCACTTAACAATGTCTCTTCTTTTTCTTCTTTTTATTATTATTGCTGTTTCAGTAAATGAGGGAAAATACAATAGTTAAGTGCTAGTATTAATTTTTAGGTGTATGTATCCATACTATCTTCATTGATTTGTTAAATTTGTTGTAAAGAAGTACATCTAAAAAAATGAAATAATATCAAAAGATTTATTTAAAATAACATTTTCACAAAAACAAACAAATGAAATGAATGTCAAAGGCGCATTTTAATAACATTCAAGTGAAGTCAATTCAATTCAATACATATTTTATTTATACATTTATATGTACATTTATAGATGTTATTCTCAATAAATAATTTCTATATTAGTTACAAACTCTTATATTTATTAGTTTAGATGCTTTATTCAATTTCATTAAAATTTACTGACATTAAAACACACAGACAGTATTATTTAAATAATATTGAAAACAATTTTGATTACAACTCTATTATATAAAACTTTAACTGAAAGTTTAAAACTTTAAATAACATATTATTAAGAAATTTTCAAGTTATTTTCATACATTAAAATGTTGTAAATCCAAAAAAACAAAAAAACAAAAAAAAACAAAAAAAAACAGAGAGACACTCATATAGGAAATGACAACTTAAATAAAGTATTACATGGAAATTAAATATTTTTACTGATACAGTAATATATTTAGTACAAAAGATAGCATAATAAATATTAAAGTGAAATATATGCACTAGTAACAAACAAATAATTATTCATTTAATTATTTGCATATATGAAAAGTCTTTTGTTAGTAGATTCTAGAAAACTATGACACATTGACATGAAAATTGACACATGATAAATTAAATATCATAAGAATCAATTATAAGTAATAGTTCTGTAGTATGGGGAAAACATTTCAAATTGCAAAATGTTGACATAAATTTAAATAAAAGTCCAAAACCTTAAAAAACAAAGAAACAAATAAAATTCATTCATTCATTCATTAAACTTCATTTGTTTCTATACATTATATTGAGAAATATTGTAAATTCAATTTCAAAACCCTAACAGCATAAAAATAATTGAAAAATACAGTAGTAAATAAATAATATAAAGATGTGTGTTTTCCATTAACTCCCACCTACACAAAACCAAACAAACAAAACAAAAAACAAAACAAAAATGTAATTCATTCATTCATTCATTCAAGTTTACTTTTTTGTCTCTTCATTTTAGGCAAGCATTTCACATGAAGTATTGTTGCATTTAAACTTTGAAGAATAAACGTCTGATTAAACAAGCCTACTGTTTCAATTTTATGTATGAAGTCACTCACATACAAAAAAATAAATAAATAAATAAATTTGCAGAGTAAAAAAATGAATACAGAATAATGTATTTGCAGACATTAGAGTAATATTGGGTTTACAATTAAAAGTAGTCATTAGTTTTCTTCTCCTTCTTTAGCCAGATCTGTATCTCTTCTATAAAGGAAGAGGTTTTATTAAATGATTTACTGTATGATATGACTCCTTTATTGCATATTTTTTGGCAGCTATTAGATATTAAGATGATTTCTACAGTAAGTAGGTTGTAACGCCAAGCCAGCAGAGGGAGCCCTGACCTATGAACTGACTGTTGCTGCTCCGTCTGCTGCCTCGTTGGTAACTTCCTGTTTGATGGCCATAAAGGGAGGCCATTGCAGGGCAGGCAGAGCAGGCAGAAGCAGAGATATCCAAAGTGGAACTAGTGACATCCATAGCAGAGCGGTGTTTTCACTGACGATTTCGTTGGTCGTGGCATGACAGGTAGAGAGTTTATGATAGGCCTTCTTGGCTGTGACATGACAGGCAGAGTGTTTATTGGAGGACGTCGCCCCCATGGGAGGATCTACAGCATATGCTGACACCTCCGGAGGCGTAGATTCTTGGGCAGACGTGGCAGTGAGTTCACAAATGGATGCCACCTCCTTAGGAGGTTCTACAGCGGGAGCTGACACCTCAGGAGGTATAGGCGTGAACTCGTGGACAGATGAAGCCTCAGGAGCAGACTTGTGGTCAAATGAGGGCTCTGGGGCAGATTCGTGGACGGACAAGGCCTCTGGACCACACTCGTGGGCAGACGAGGCCTCTGAACCAGATTCATGGAGAGATGAGGCCTCCGGGTGGACAGACGAGGCCTCTGGAGCAGACTTGAGGTCAGATGAGGCAGACTCGTGAATAGATGAGGTCTCTGGAGCACAGTGTGCTACCCACACACTGAAAATGGCAATGGCCATTACAGGCAGCACAGTAGATAGTGGGGTGTCTGTTGACCTCGAGGGTGTGGATGCTATGGACTTATGGCTTGGGAATGTGGGCTCTGCGTGGCTTGGGAGTGTGGGCTCTGGGGGTTCAGCTGAGACATGATGTGATTTGGGAAGGTCAGAGGGGACCTGGTTAGGTTCTGGCAGGACAGCAGTTTGTTGACTTGATTCAGGAACAACAGCTGTGACATGACTTGATTCATGGCGAACAGCTGTATCTTGGCTTGACTCATGGAGGACGACAGCTGTATCTTGGCTTGGCTCATGGAGGACAGCTGTGTCTTGGCTCGACTCATGGAGAACAACAGCTGTGTCTTGGTTTGACTCGTGGAGAACAGGTGTATCTTGGCTTGGCTCGTGGACAACAGCTGTATCTTGACTGGACTCGGAAACTTGACTTGACTCAGGAAACACAGCTGCAACTTGACTTGGAAACTTGACTTAACTCAGGGAATGCAGCTGCAACTTGACTTGACTTTGAAGCTTGACTTGATACTGGAGAATCAGGCATCAATTGATTTGCCTTGGGTGTGGCACAGATGATAAGATGAGATGCAGATGAGATGATTTTGGCTTGATGAGGCTCAGGCGTGGCAGCCATCTTGGCTAGGGACTCAGACGGGGCAGCCATCTTGTGAATAGGCTTGGTGATGGCGACCATCTTGTGAACAGACTTGGGGATGGCGGCCATCTTGTGAACAGGCTCTGGGATGGCGGCCATCTTGTGGGCTGGCTCTGGGATGGCGGCCATCTTGTGGACTGCCTCTGGGATGACAGCCATCTTGTGAGCTGGTTGTAGGAGGGCGGACATGACAGATGCAGACTCTGAACGGGCAAGCATGGCGTGAGCAGGCACTGGAGTGGCAGGCATGGCGTGAGCAGGTTTTGGCTTGGCAGACTTGGCATGACATGGTTCTGGCTTAGTAGACTTGATGAGTGCAGGCTGTGGCTTGGCAGACGTGATGTGAACAGGCTCTGGCTTGGCAGGCATGGTGTGAAAGGGCTCTGACGTGACTTGAATGATTCCTCACATGACCGAAAAATTACCAGGCTTGGCAGATAGTGGGGGATAGCAAGGTTCCTCATCAGCTACACCCACAGTAAATGGTGAACCAGCCAATCGGAGTGCAAAGTCAATGTATTGTTCTAGAGTGCAGTGAGGGGTATGGCGAGGCATAATTAAGTAATAATATTAAGGTAATTAAGTGAATCCTTTAGTCCATGACGGAAGATGTCTTTTAGGGCAATGTCATTAAAGTCTACTAAGTGACAGAGTTCACAAAAATTAGTGACGTAATCCTGAATGGGTTGGTTAACTTGGCGGAGACGGAAGAGTCGTGATGCTGGATCCATGGTTCGATCTGTATTTTCTTAAAGTCGCTGGATTTTTGGGAGGCGAAGTATTGTGTAACGCGGACTCGTAGGAAGCGTGTAAAATCCAAATGCGAGCTTTATTTTACAGATCGTAGTCAGACAGGCAGGGTCAGTATCCAAACAGACAGTGTAGCGAAGGCAAAACAAAAGCGTAATCCACATAAACAGGCAGAGTCCAAAAACCAGAGAGAGCAGTCCAAAAAGCGAAAAATGAACAGGGCTGTGAAACTTGGCAAAACTATGGCAATGAACAGACAAAACAGTGGCAAAAACAAAGGAAAACAATGACAAGAAACGAAACCGAGAAAATAGAAAACAGGAGAAACGCTCGGTAGAGTCCGCTAGAGCAAAACAATACTTCGCAGTTGTCTGTTTGGAAATGGCCTCCCTTTATGGCCACCAAACAGGAAGTTACAAACGAGGCAGCAGAGGGAGCAGCAACAGTCAGTTCATGGGTCAGGGCTCCCTCTACTGGCTTGGCGTTACATAGGTGAAGATAATTTTGTCTGTAGTTTTTTAAGAGTCTTTGCAGAGCCTATTCATAAGGTTTTGAGGTAAGTAAGAACATTCTTCAACTTTGAAGTGCTGAGTTCAGTGTTTCTAAAACTTCTCAGGATGTCAAATCACTGTTGAATAGTTTTTGCAACTGAATTTGAGTTTGTTCATGTGACATTTTCTGAGAAATGAAGACTTAAGCAAAAACTGCATAGTATCCTTAAAACAGCTTCACAAAGAAACAGTATGTCAAAATAGTGTGCTGCTCTCCTGTGGCCAAATAAAACTGTCAACCTTAATTCCGGGTTAAAACACATTCAGGATGTGCACAGCACTCATCTGATTCCTGCAGAAAGGTGTGGAATTGTGGACAAACACTGGACATATGAAGTAGACAGGAAGTCTGGAGAATACAGTAACTAAATGACAGAAGACAATTGAAGTATCTGACCTTTGTAGTTGAGCAGAGTGACTTAATATGATGATGTCACATGTACTTCAAGGCCTACTAAGTACAGTTATAGAGCGATGAGGAATACTCAGACAAACTTGTGTTTTAACAAAGACCATCAAAAAGACTAACATTTCACAATATTGAGAACAATGGAACATGTTGCTTTCCATTGATGAGATCAGAGAACAGAAAAATCAACTTCCAGTTAGTGCAAAGTCATAAAATTGGACAGAGGAAAAATGTAGTCCCATTCCACAAATGTTAATTGTTGTTAAAACAAGGCATATAGATGATAGTCAATATTTGATATCTACAGCTTGAATCCATGAAATCAACTTGCCTTGAGTCAGCTGTCCAGGATGTCCATGGAGTCAGTGATGTAGCAAAAGTTTTCTGCGGTCAAACCTATTTGTGTTTTTTTTTTTCTGACAATCAACCATGAAAGTACGTGCAGTGGAATGTTGTCATCATTGCAAACATGTTGTGGTGTTCCTGTAGATGGTGAGATTTTGATTAGGAAATTATTTATTTTTTACAAAGCTTCATACAAAATAAGTAATTCAGTCGGTAAACACTCAAATACTATATCTAATCAGTTTTAATAATGTATTTCTAATATCAACATTAAAATTACACAACATTATAAATGTTTTTTTTTTATGTTACATCAATATAATACAACTTGTCAATATGTTAAAAGATAAAAACCATCTTACTTCTTTTGATGAGTGTTGATGAGGATGAAGAAGCAAAGATAGTCCAATATTTCTCAAACTGAACTTTTCTTCTTGCATTCTGCTTCATGTATCGTATTTTTATCATTCTGCTGAAAATAGTTCCATGTTCTGCACATAAACTTGTGATTAACAATCTCATTAGTGGAAACAGTATAATCATGTCTGCATATATATTCACGATAAAAGGAGACTACATACACAATTTTAAAAAACAAAAATACATGAAACAAACAAAAAAAGAATTAATGAATGAATGAATGAACAAATGAATAAATGAATGAATGAACAAACGAACGAACGAATGAATGAATGAATAACAACTACTATAACAAAAAGTAGTTTAGAAAAATTGGATGGGTGTTAAGGCCATTGTATTAATGCAACTATTTATTTTTAAAAGATACATAAATATACATAACATGTTATTAACAACTTATATTAACATAGCTAAATATTGTAATTTCAATTTCAACATTAAAATGTTCATGGCCTTAACACCCAGTAATTGCCTATTGTTACATGCTGCCTTCACATGCTATCGGAAATGTCCTACGTCCCAGTTCTGAAGACAAAATTATGATTGTCATATTTATGTATTTTATTACATAAAAAAAAAGCTGAAAGACAAGTTAATTTTTGCCTATACTGTTAAATATAAAGGTGATTCACAGTGCCATAAAAGAACCTTTTTGTCTAAATGGTTCCATAAATAACCTTTGACATCTACAGAACCTGTGTGTTTCAGCAAAGGTTCTTTGTGCTGCAAAAAGTTTCTTCAGATCATTAAAAGGTATGCAACTTATGGTTGTTTAAATAACTTGACTGAATGGTTCTTCTATAGGATCGCTATGTACTTAGAACTACATTAGCATTAAATGCGCACCTCAATACAATAAAAATGGCAATTCTTTGTTACAAATAAAAGAGGATAAATATAGAGGTGAATCAGATACCAATTAGTTGGCATCACAGGTGAATGAGAAAGACTCAAGTAGAGCTAGTAGTAAAACTAGGTACTTAGTTTGAGACCAGTGTCTTAAAGCAGCAGTTCTTTATTGTGTACCCTATTGTCCTCTGCTTTGTACAATAATCCCTCATCATCTTATAGTAAATTAGACAATAATGTAGCTTAAATTAGTGTTCTTAAGTAAAATAAACTTCCACTGATTTCCTCTGTGCTGGAAGTTGAGACCAGTGAACACTGTGTAGAAACCATGTCAGTCAAAACACAGTTCATTCATGCAGATCTTTTCTAACAAGCTTGTGATTTAAATACGGTGTCTTAAACAAGGCAAACATACAACATGTGTACAGCAGTGCCGCACAAGGACCTAGGGCCTCATTTTCAACCATGGTGTACATACAAATGCACCCTGCAAAGAGGCATATACCACTTCCTACTCAAAACTTAGGATTTCTAAAAGCAAACTTCACTGTTAAATTTCCACATTTGCACACAAACTGTGTAACTCAGGAGTACAAAGTCTTTCTGCTTTGTAAAAGACTTTGTAAAAACTGTCTTTGACAAGCAAGACAACTTATTGTCATGTCAGAGTCTGAAGAGATGAACACACTTTTTCTTCTTTAAGTACAGCAGGGTTTTTTTTTTTGTTTATTTGTTTCTGTTTGTTTGTTTTAATATAGCCTTTGGCTGCACTTTGTAAATGAAAGAATATGGATGATTACTGTTCATAATTTAAGGCAGAGAATTGAAACTATACATTTGCATGCAAGTTCAACATCATCTGCTGTTAATAAATTTCACATTTAAAAGACATACATATTTGTATCTTTTGTACATACATTAATTTTATGCTTCACATGTATAAATATTTGACAATTGATCATATGCTCATTTTAGGATGATTTGTCTGCAATATTTTATAAATAAGGCCCCAGGATTAAGAACTGCTGCTTTAAAGACACTGCACTGATTCCGATAGCATGTGAAGGCAGCATGTATTCCCACAGAGGCCGTCCACACTTAAAATTCACCTCTGTATCCCCCTCCCCCCCATCTAGTCGGACGAGTTGATTACATAACGCTACACTAGCACATTTATTCATCACACAAACCAGTTTTTCATTCCATTGTGTGACATATAAATACAGCTCTGATTATAATAACCATTTCAGCACAATGCATTCATGACAGCTAAAATATGTTGGCATGATATCAATCTCTATTTCATTCAAGTCCAAGTCTTTTACATATACATGATCAATTAGTGAGCCGTGTTCAGTAGTTGCTTTTCCAACAATTTGTGTGAAACCAAAATGTTGCATTTCATCAAGAACACTTGATTTATTAAAAAGGTTTTCATTGAAATCTCCCAGAATTATTTTTCCACCTGGTAAACAGTTCATTTCATTAATTAGGTTAATCAAGTTGTCTCTAAATAATGGCATGTTATATGATGGTGGTCTGTATAAAACTGCCACAGTTGTGTTTAACTGTTCTATACTGCACATTAGATATTCAAGGTTATTGCATGGTATGTCCAATAAAGCAACTTGGACATTTTCCTTGTGATATATACCAACACCACCATGATCTTCCTCTTTTAGTTTAGCAAAAACATCCTGAGTTGTGTCATATGCAGCACTGCGTGGTTTGTCATTGAAAACATAGCCAGGAAGACTAACAGCATTCTCCAGATAGTTTGGTTTTAACCATGTCTCTGTTACACATATCACATCTCCTTCAAAATACCTCTTATCTTGGCGAATATCTAATATGTGTGGGATTAGTCCTTCAACATTATGTAACATCATTTTGAATTTGAAGTTTTCTGTTGTTTCACATGGAACAATGAAAGGAGGCATATTCTGTAATGCTTGCTCAATGTTATCTTTCGCAAAAATAACCTTTTCATTGAAATCTTCAATGATGAGTCCATCAAGAGAGGTCACTCGACTCAATGCTACATATGCTTGTCCTGCAGCAAATATCTTTTTCAGTGAAACAACAGCTTTGTCCACCGTTAGGCCTTGTACTTTATGAACTGTGCAAGCCCAAGCTAATCTGATAGGAAACTGTCTTCTGACACCACCATCACTTGTTACTTTGTCTTCTTCAGGTTCAATAGGTGTTGCTTTCTCCAGTCCAGGTTTTAAACATGGATGCTTAGCTCTTGCTTCTTTACCCACTTGTTCATTGTCAAATTCAATATATATTTTTGATGGAAATGTTTCATTATCATCATAAGAAAATTCTTTAATTGTCCCACAAATTCCATTCACGAGACCATCTGAAACACTGATATTTTTCAGTAGCATTATTCGAGCATCAACAGCTAATTCAAGGGATTTTTCTAAACAGCTGTTCTGAACTCTGAAATGATGCCCATCTTTTTCTTCCATTCGGCCGGTTTTAGCATTTCTCTCAAAGTCTTGTGCTTTCACAGTAACTGTGTCAGAGCATAATTTGTGCAGCATATGTATGTTGTGCACATCAACTTCACTGTTGGTTGCATAAATGTGGATATCTGTACTATCATCACCATCACCTGTTTCACATTTTTTAAGCATAGCAACATCTGCTTCAAGCATTGGTTCATCCTTTTTACGTAGCCTTAAACGATTTAGTAATTCAGCAAATTCTTTGTCCTTTTGCCTCATAATCTCTGTAAGTTCAATGAAAGTAAAGTGAGTTTCCCAAAGATTCACACTGTTCACTGGTTCAGAATAAAGCGGTTTTCCTTTGACAGGACAAAGTTGGTAAAAATCTCCAACTGCTATTATTGACACTTTTCCAAATGCTGAATAATCTCCTGTTTGTTTGATTTGTCTCAATCTGCCATGGATGTACGCCAAAAGTTTATGATCAACCATTGAAATTTCATCAATTATTAGTATTTGCAGTTTTCCAAACTTGGCTCTTAAGGAATTAATTTTTTCATCTCCAAGTGGCTGATATGGCAATGCAGCATTTGTTCCAATAGAGAAAGCAGAATGTATTGTTTGAGCACCTATGTTAAACGCACTAACACCAGTCGGAGCTGTTAACAGCACATGTGTCTCGTCTGGATTTTCTGATAACTTTGACAGAATGCGAGAGGTTTCATAATACATAGCTTTAATCAAGACTGACTTTCCAACCCCTCCAGGACCGGATATGAACACATGAAATGGATCTGGGTTTTCACCTTGTACTTTTGCTAGACACCACTGTCGCACTTTATAAAAGATCTGTGACTGTTTGTCATTCAAAGAACGCAACAATTCTATTGCATCTTTCTTTGTCATAGCACATGAATTCTTTTCCAATTTGAAATCACTAACATTTGGTAATAGATCTGGTATGACATCATCTCCTTCCTCTGTTTCTATTGGCTGTTTTTTTCTAATATCCAGACATTCCAAACGCTCAAGTTCTGCTTCTGGACAAATTTGGGCCCAAGCATCTTCCATTGGTCCATGTTGTTCTAAGTCATCTTGAGCTCTTTGTATAGTGTCTGCTTCTTTTTCAAATTTTGCCCTGTTTGTGTCCACTATGACTTTCACTGACTCAAGCTCATCATCATACAATGTTACAAATCCAGTCTCATAAAAATCCTGATATGAACTAAAATTAGGTGGTTTCAGTTGGCTTGGCAAAAAATGAGGCAAAAATAATTCCAAAATACTTTGATAGTAATTTTCAGGATTTTTAGTGGGTGAAAAACGTGCATATCGTACAACTGCAAAATCTGTACGAGTTCTTTTTCTCACAAACCCCATGTCATTTTCCAGTTTGACTCTGTCTGAGCAAGACTTTTCAGATTTGGACAGAACTCTGTATTCTGATGCAAACGATGCTAAACACATTTCTTTAAATTCTTTCGTTTTTGGACGGGCTCTGTATCTATCTGTGATGCTTTTCATCCATATTTCATCATCGTCAGCTTCTCCATTTTCTGCTTTTTTATTTATGATATTTAAAGGTAAACTCATTTTTACTGTATTAATACCAGTTGGAATAAAAACCACTTTTCTTGTTCCTTCTTTTAGTTTCATATTAGTCAAACGATAAACACTCTCTTGAGCTGAGACCTCTCTGCTGTGAAGAAAAACACTTCCCAGTTTTCTTAAAGCTTGTTTTGCATCCATATTACCTTGCTTGTGTGCTTCTTTCTGTGCATTTGCGAGCAGCAATCCCATTTCTCTCTCTGCTTTTGAAATATAGGAAACTATATACACTATGCAAGAGTAAGCATCAACAACAAACTGTATGTCCATGTTTGCATTCCAGCATCGCAAAAGATCTTTATTATACTGATTCACCCAAACATCACTTGGCTTTCTCTGCAACACAACATTTGTCTTCTTTGTCATTTTGTTATAAGCACATTCAAATATCTCTTGATTTATACCAATAGATGCAAACATAGACTCAACAGAGTCAAAAACAGCATCACTATTCAACAAACATTCTCTTACTTTTTTTATTATACATTCAGCTAATTCTTTTGATATCTCCTTCGACTTGTTTGTGTTTTTGTCTTTACTTTCACTTTGTCCATCATCTGTTGTTTTTTCATTTTTATCTGTTTGTTTGCTTCTTGTAATGAAGGTATTTTTGCTCGGAGGACGTGGAAAGTTAAATCTACATGTAGTACCTTTCTTTCTACATGTTTTTGCATGTCTTTTACTGTGCTGTTGAACACTGCTCACAATTTCATGCATTTCTATTTCATCTTCAGGTGGCATTTCACAAGTGACATAGCGATCAACAAATGCTACAACTTCATCATCATCATCTCTGTCTACTTGAGGTGCATTTTCAACCCAAAAGAGACAATGTGTGTGAGGCGATCCACGCTGTTGAAATTCAATTCGATAGAAGTAATCAATTACTTTTCCAATGGGTTCAGCTGGTGACATAATCACATCTTTCAGAAAACAGTGGAATCGATGATCAAACATTCTGGCAGCAATGACTGGGTTTCGTTTCAGCATCCCACATCTATCAGCCCAGTCCAGTTCATCAATAGGAGTTTGACAACCCTCTTGTTTAGCAATACACTGCATTAACTCTGGCCATCGCAAGTCAGCTGATGAAAATGAACAAAACCATGTTGGGAGCCCAAGTTGCCTCACCATTGCAAACAAATCTTTTTGAACAGATTGCCAAAAAACAGGACTCCCTCTCACTGGCTTCAAAAATTTATAACCCTCATCATAATTTAAAATCCTTTGCAGTGAATCTTTGTTTGTCAACATTTCTGAAGCAATTTTTGTTTCATTGCTTAGGCCATAGCCTTTCCTCAAAGCAATAGATACATTAGAGATAACTTGATTGAGCTCAGACAAATATTGTCCATAAAAGATGTAGTCAAGATTTTGGGCAAAACGTCCATCTGCATTTAAAATTCTGTTGTTTAAATACCTAGACAGTGTTAATTTTTGAGGTCTTGAATCATGAAATGTGCCTGTTCCTTTTGGAAAAAGTACTGGAAAACATTTGGCTTCATTAGTTTCATCCATTAACAATCGAACTGGATTATTGCCTTCTGCTGGAGCAAGAGACATAATGCCATCAAAATGCTGATCTAAAACCTCTTGTGCAATGTCCACTGGCTGCAAACATGAATCCATGAACAAACCATGCTGCTGTCGATCATGAAGCGTTTCATCAGTGATGTCATCTTCATTTTCAGTATTGTGTTCATTATCAACACACATATCCTGAGAAATGTCTAAATCAGACTTATTATTAGTTGCTTCATCAATCTCTTCTATTTTACTCAGAGGATTGGTCCAACTGTTGTTATACTCCACATCTGCATACCACTTGTTATTTTCTTTTAAGTACGCCAGAGCTCTTTTTATCTTATCAGAATTCACAAATTTATAGTCGTAATGCCCTTTATATGTCAGTTTTCTCTTAAGCTTCACACGAATCATGAAATCATCATTTTCAGATCTTGGTAAAACATTCACCACTTCTGTAACATTAGATGGTACGCATGTTACAGGCCCATGAACTCCATTTTGTCCTCCACGTGGTAAAGCCAGCATTTTCATAAATGGAATATTCTTTGCTATTAAATGTTGCTCAAGAGAGTTTAAACAGTTCAATTCAAACGGAATAGGATCCAGAGCAAGATTGTTTGCAACACTTTCAGCTGGAATTTTACCTTCACAAATTTTTCTATCACATGTGTGGCAAATCCATAAAGATTCAGCAGGGCTGTTCTTATATACACAATGCTGACTACAATGTTTGTTACATTTATGAAGATAATTCAGTGTTATACATTTTTCTGCAATACAACCAACTTCAGTTGATTTTTCAACATATTTATTCTTATTGCAATGTTTGACCTGTGTTTTGAAGCAGCAACGATGACACACTGCACAAACATATTCAGGACCTGTAGATATTTTTTGTTTAAACTCTTCAATTACATAGTCCATCTCCTTTCTTTTGGTGTCTTCTTGAAGTTGTGTTATAGCATTTCTCATTTTAATACTATTGGCAAAATTAATGTCATTTTTATACTTTTGTATGTTGTAATATTTCACCATATTTTTATACATTTCATTTTGATGATATTTTTGGATATTATACTCTTTAACAGACTGTCTATGCGACTCGTCCTTTTCATACTTGTCCATACTGTACTGTTTAACAGACTGTCTATGCGACTCGTCCTTTGCATACTTGTCCTTACTGTACTGTTTAACAGACTGTCTATGTGACTCGTCCTTTTCATACTTGTCCATACTGTACTGTTTAACAGACTGTTGATGCTTTTTACTTCTCTTGTACTTTTCAGTGCTGGATTTAATTACTTTCTCTCTGTAACTTTCATCATCATGATATCTTTTGTTTACTTGAATTTTTTTACTCTCTTTTATGTCATTATTAGCAGCGTATTGCAGTTTCTGTCTATTAAGCTTACGAGCATATGTTGAATCATTTAATGATGCATTAAACACTGAATTTTCAAATGGTGATTTACAAAAGGAGGCACAGCTATTATCATTGGTCTTTACACAAACAATAACTTCATAATGAGAGCTATTTGCATGTTTCAAATAAATTCCCTTGTTTTCACAGCTCTGTCTATTAGACGAAACATTCGAAGATGTGTATTTAAGCCATTTCCCTTGACTATATGTAAAAATGTCTACACCGATCAAATCACTCGTTGCTTGAATTTCCATCTCTGTCGCCCAAGTTCCAACATATTTCATTCTTGATGTGGCAATATATTCTGGTATAGACTTGTATCCTTCTCTGAGGTACTGAATATACTTTCCTTCATTCTGAAGTATGTGTGTAACTACAGCTCGCCTTAATTTTCGGTGTTCGTCTTGGCTTCCACTTAGAGAATACACTACAGCTCTAAAAAAACAGTTACCATCACCAACAATATCTTTAGTTTCACAAGGCTCAGCCATTTCAACAATCTCTTTTGGATTATTCTGGTCTTTTACAATATGTACAATATTCAGCTTTAAGCAAACACTCTTTTGTTGCTGTACACTCAATTGGCTAAACTGAAAAGAAGCAGTTGCGGTTTCTGAAATAAATTCAACATCACCTGCATTTTCTTTTGTTACATAATGCATGTCTGTGTTTTGTTTAGCACATATTTCATCCACAAATACATTATCTTTGTTTATGAAATCACTCAAAGATTGACTGCATGCAGCATCAGGTTCCTCTTCCAACACAACTTCACAGTGTAAACCATTTGATTTCTCATTTGAATCCTTTGACTTGTCTACACTTTTCTTTATTTTTCGTTTTTGCTGTTCGTTTTTCTTGCTTTTTTTAGTGATGGACTTCATTATTGAAATGTAAGTTTCTTCCTTATGGAATCTTTTCTTTGCTTTCTTTTGTTTTTCTTCTTTGAACTCAAGACTATTGTTGTATTGAACGTTCTTTGTATAATCCTCACATGAGCTTGAAGACACATCTGATGCTACGTTGAACAATGAATCTTGAATTGCTGACTGACAAACTGAGGCACAGTTCCCATCCTTGCTCTTTCCACACGAAACAACTTCATAATGACACCTGTTCACATGTTTCAAATATATGCCAGTGTCTTTACAGCCATGTGTATTGCAGGATGCATCTGAACATGAAAATTTAAACCATTTGTTTTGACTGTATGTAAATATGTCTACACCAATTAAATCACTAGCCGCTTGTATTTCCATCTCTGTTGCCCAATTTCCAACGAATTTTATTCTTGACGTCGCAATGTACTCAGGTACAGAACTGTATCCTTCTCGGAGATACTGCGTATACTTTCCTTCATTTTGCAGAATATGTGTTACTACAGCTCGTCTCACTTTTCGGTGTTCTCTTTCACTTCCACTTACAGCATAAGCTACAGCTCTGAAAAAGCAGTTACCATCAGCAACAATATCTTTAGTTTCACAAGGCTCAGACATTTCAACAGTCTCAGTTGGATTATTTTGTTCTTTCACAACGTTTAAAATGTTCATCTTTGAGCAAACACTCTTTTGTTGCTGTAGTGTTATTGGACGAAACGGCAAAGAAACACTGGGAGTTTGTGAAACAAATTCAACATCACCTGTGTTTTCATTAGTTGGATAAAAAGGCGGCGTTTCTGTTTTCTGTTCTGCACATGTTTCATTCACAGACATTTTACCTGTGTTTATGAAATCACTCAAAGATTGACTGCAGCCAACATCAACTTCCATTTCCGACTGCTCACCTTCACTCTTGTTCACTGTTTGAACAGTTTTCTGGATCACTGGACAGAACAAGTTCACCTGCTGACTGTTTCTGTCAATCATACTTGCGTGGACCCCAGTTACCTCAAATTCATGACAATGTGCATTCAAGGACACACCAAGCTTCCTGAAATGAACAAGCAGAGACTTCAAGTTTGCATAGTAAGCTAATACACTCTTACCACCTTCTACACATCTGCCATCACTGCGTCTTGAATGTGGATCAATCACTGCATACCAAGAACCTTCTCTGACAGCTGCACATATGAATAGCTTAATATTGACCAAACATGCATCAAACGTCTGAAATGCTCGATTTACTGCTTCATCAAGTGACATAGCATACCCTTGCAGTTCTCCAGCATATTTATTGACACCAAACAAGCCAGTCAATGATTCACCATAGTTTATTGCAAACTGACAATTGTTCAGCATGTGTGTGTGTGGCAGCTCATGAACACGTATGAAGCCGGATTCAGGATCGTTGATTTTCCCTGTGTCTCTCATGGCACTGTACAGCTCATCTCCATGGATCAGGACAGCATTCAGGTCACTTCTCGTCCACTGCAACACACTTTTCATCTTACACATCAGAATTGCTGTTAAACTATTTGCACCACATTGCCTTCCCATATTCCGGCCAAAACGGTAGTGTCCTTGATGGAAAGAGCCTCTGATGTAGGATGTCTGTGGAGATAAATTAGAAACAGCATTCACAGTCATCTCAGTATGTTTACCAGTAGACAGAGGCAGAGAGGAAGATTCAGGTAGAGTTTTAGAGAAAGTTTCTTTGTTCTTTGGATTTGTCAAAGGTTTGTCAAGGGTTGTCAAAGGTTTTTCAAAGGTTGTCAAAGGTTGTTCAAGGGTTGTCAAAGGTTTTTCAAAGGTTGTCAAAGGTTGTTCAAGGGTTGTCAAAGGTTTTTCAAAATCATTTTCAGTAACATTGTCAAGTTCTTTGCAAAAATTGTTTAGAACAGGTTCTTTGCGAAAATTGTTTAGAACAGGTTCTTTGCGAAAATTGTTTAGATCAGGTTCTTTGAGAGAATTGTCAAGATCAGGTATTTCAATCACGTTGTGATGCACACAACGTTCAGATATTTCTGCCAGTTTTTTAAGAGGTGGCAGAGCCTCTACAGGATCAGCAGCCATCCGGTCCGCCATCCTCTTCTTGGCTGCCTGGGAGCGCTGAGACTGCTTCGTCCGAGGCATCTATTCATACACACAAAATATAGAAGGACAAATTAAATGACATAGTATACCACCATAATTCACAAACACAATAGGGTAAAGAATTTAAAATGTGAAAATAATGTGATTCCACTAAAATCCATAGATAGGCAGCAATACATCAATCTTTAAATCCATACAAATAACTATACATCTGAAAAGTTCTCAAAGCTATTTAATTGCAAAACCTTATTTTAATTAGAGTTATACTGACATCTAGTGGTAAATCATGCAGTTAAATCTCATTTTTTTATTTATACCACTGAAGACTAATCTAACTCCCCTTCTTTGCATTTGAAATACTTTTACCCTGTTTTTAAACTTACAAACTGTGTCAAATAAAATAACTATAAAATAGGAATCTTTTTATTTTCTTCATAAAGAAATAATTTGGCGCTTTAATTTGCGGGTACAAATGTACAAATTTAATATTTACAAATATTAAATAATATCATGACTACACGTGTGTGCACGTGGACGTGTACACACATAGCCATGCAAACATGTTCTGAAGCAATAGTAACTTATATAATGATCAGACTGGTAATTATTCATTACTCACAAACAAATAAAACCAACTAGACATAACTATTTTCACTATTTCAGAATTTCCTAAAGAACAGACTTTAATATTGTGTTTAAAAATTGTACATGACAGGTAAAATTACTCTTCTGGTTTTATTTCTAAGTTACTAACATTTCAACTGATTCAAATTCATCATGCCACTTCAGAACACTTACATGCATAAAAATCATTTATTCACTTGCAAGAGCATGGAAGAACTAATCAGTGTGGACAACACAACACAACAACATCCAAAGATTTAAAGTATAATGAAACGCTCCTGCTTCAGCAGTGTTTTTTCACACCTCTGATTTGAAAACTGTTCCACAAAAAGGTGTGGCCTACTGTGAAAAAGTGGGTAAATAATTTGTACAAAGGAGGAAGTGTTTGCATAAAAAGGGGAGTGTCATCAAGCGCATAAACACAGCTAATTAACACGCCAGTAATGTAGCTGCAGATAAAACCTGCATTTCAGTGCTGATGGAAACATGAGACCAGGGTACCACGACTGTTTTCTCGTTTAAAACCAGCATTGTTATATGTTTGAACTATTTTAAATCTATAGATTTTATTTTAGGCAAGTCGTGATGATTTGAGAAGGCGAAGTTGATCAAACATAAGACTATGATGAATTCACTGTCTTCCACTGGCTACTTGTTCATTACTGTTAAAAAACAAAAATCTATATTCACAACAAACATGAGACATCTGTCTGATATGCAGATCATGTCTATATTGCATTGGTCGGTCTAGAACCGTATCTTTACGTCTACAAGACATGCAAATCATTACAGAACACTGAAAACCAATCGCCTGCACCCAAACTTTAGCTCTAGATCCACTGTAGAGAAATGCAAACATTACGTTTTTGTTGTTGCATCGAGGGTACCAGCACTTAAGTAAGCTCTACATCACATCTCATGACGTAACCTTCACTTCTTTTCAATAACCAGCCTATGTTTATAGTATTTGTAGACATATTGCATTGACACCAGGTCTATTTCTGAATGTAATAATAAAATGTAATAATAAAACTTAATGTTATAGGCCTTAATAAGTTACTGAAAAAAATAAATTAATTAATTAAATGACCTTTTAAACCATTTAACTGATTGTATTAATTGGTCAAAATTTTGGTCTTTCTCTTGGTTAACTGTTAACCAGTTAAAATGAGCATCCCTATTCTGGATAAATTAAGAATCACGATTCTGCATTTATTTGATCCAAAGTACAGCAAAAACAGTAATATTGTGAAATATTTATACTATTTAAAATAACTTTTCTATTTCAATATCTTGTAAAAAGCAATACACTCCGGTAATCTAAATTTTCAGCATCATTACTCTAGTCTTCAGTGTCACATGATCCTTCACAAATCATTCTAATATGCTGATTTGTTCTTGAAGAAACACTTTTTTATAATCATCAATATTATAATGGTTCACCACATTTTTTCAGTATTCTTTAATAAAGAGCCAAAGTTCAGCATTTATCAGAAATAATTTTGCTGGATGGGGAAGAAATTATAGAAATTGAACATTTATATTGTTTATACTTATAAAACATTTATAAAACTGGAGTAATGATGCTTTAAAATCACAGGAATAAAATGCATTTTAAAATGTATTCAAATAGAAAAGAGTTTCTTGAAATAGTAAAAATATTTCAAAATATTACTGTTTTTACTGTATTTTGGATCAAACAAATGCAGATTTGCTGAGAAGAGGAGACTTCTTTAAAATAACATTTAAAAAAATCTTACGGTTCAAAAACTTTTGACTGGTAGTGTATAAGTATTTAAAATACAATATATTTAATACACCAAATTTTAACATGAAAATCACCATTCTTGAACAAATCAATTGAATTATGTTTTCATTCAATGACAAATACATTTTTGAGTCACTTATTGCCACCTACTGGGCAAAAAATGCAATCAACACAAATGTTATCTGAAGCACCAGTTACTTTCAAAAGATGCCGTGCTCTAATTTGTCAGCAACAATATCTGAACTATAAACTTTCATCCCAGCATTTCTGTGATAATATGAATGAGTAAGACAGAAATAATTCTGTGTAGTTGGAAAAAAAATGTTTGTGAAGCTGTTTATTACCCAAACATGCTAAATGTCAGCTCGCAACATTTACTCTCAGTTTCAATTTGACTTTTTCAAAAGTTTAATAGACACGGCCAAATCGTGGTCATTTAGAAATTACACTGTATGAGTGTCTGAATTGAGATCGCAATTTTTTTTAACAATTAATCATGCAGCTCTAACAGATAAAACAAAATGTTGTTTAGTTAGCACTTACCTGAATAAGATATTTCACATGAAAGATGTTTACATATAGTGAACAAGTGAAAATTAAATTGATAAAAATGACCCCGTTCAAAAGTTTACGTACACTTTGTTCTTAATATCTGTATGACCCACAGCTATTTTTTCTTTAGCGACAGTTGTTCATGAGTCCCTTGTTTGTTCTGAACAGTGAAACTGCCTCCTGTTCTTCAGAAAAATCCTTCAGGCCCCACAAATGTTGTGATTTGCAGCATTTTTGTGGATTTGAACCCTTTCCAACAATGACCGTATGATTTAAGATCCATCTTTTCACACTGAGCACAACTAAGTGACTCATATGCAACTATTACCAAAGGTTCAAATGCTCACTGATGCTACAAAAGGTAAAAACACATATTAAAAACCAGGGATGTAAACTTTTGAACAGAATGAAGATGTATACATTTTTTTTGCCTAAATATCATATTTTTTAATGTAATATTACGCTTCAGTAGTTACTTACCTGTTGCCCAGAAGACAACATAAGTTCAATTTACCCTGAACTACAAGTTCAAAAAGTTTTCACCCCTGACACTTGATGCATGTTCATTGTTGGAAAGGGTTCAAATACACAAAATTGCTGAAAAACCAAAAGAATTTGTGGCACCTTAAGGATTTTTCTAAAAGAACAGCAGGCAGTTTACCTGTTCAGGACAAACAAACGGGACTCATCAACAACTATAATTAAACAAACCAAAAAAACCAAAACAGCTGTGGATCATTCAGATAACAACACAGTACCAAGTGTATAGTAAACCTTTGAACGAGATCATTTATATAAACTCAACTATTATTTTCTTTTGTGATGTGTGTATATATATCTATATCTATATATATATCTATCTATCTATCATATATATATATATATATATATATAAACATCTTTTATGTGAAATATCTTATTCAGATCAGTACTTAAACAATAACATCCACTTTGTATGACCCCTCTTATTTTGGTAAAACAATTAACATTTGGCAGATTCTGCAGGGAGCATGTAACCTTTGACTACACTTGATTATGCCATATTATTGCAATATTAATAAATAAACTAAAAAAAAAACAATAAAGGTAACATCTTACCTCAAATCAGTCTTCTCCAAATATTCTGCAACACAGAACTGTGGGAAAATATATAAAACATATAAACAATTACATTAAACAAAAACAAATGTATACCACACTACATTTCAAAAAAAATTTTCCAGCATTGACAGTTATGAAATGGCATAATTTTGCCTGTGGACAAAACTGAAGCAGACAGTTATGTGCAGGCTTCACTAAACATGGTCAAATAGGGCTTTTAGTCAAACCTATGCATATTCACACACATGCTGATATCATTACATTTACTTTGTTTCTTTAGACAGAATTATAATTTATATTCTTTATCCACTGAATTGTATGATCTGATGACCATTACTGACTGTATAGGATTTGCTTTCACTTCAGCAAAGGCTGTTGTGACTATGAAAAAACATAATTTGCTGCTCGTCTGTCAATCATGTTACACATTCCTTACCAGCCCCGTCTCTGCTGATCAAACACGTCCATTACTGCCCCGTTCAGTTATATACACACAACAAACACAGAAAACTTTGAACTACAAATGAAATATGAAACTAATACACTAATGATTATGAAACTATTCCTGTCATTCATAGTACTTGGAGAATTTTAGGAACAATAAAGAATGATACATTTAATGTTATGCAATAAATGCCACAGATTCATCAACTAGCTTTAGTAAAAAAAAAAAAGGCTACAATTGAGTCTTTGTAAACCGCCACCCTCCTTAGCAACTGTTCACATCATGCTTTTATTCAGTAAAAAAATGCTGTAAAAAAAATGCTGAGCAAAAAATAAGCTGACAACAGCTGACAGATATGACAGAACACGTTAATTCTGGTATGAAACAAGGTCTCAGCTTCTTATTTTCTCATATTGTAAGAAATTCAAACAATAAACACCGTTTTGTGGCTCCTTAATGTGTCCTGAAAGATCGCTGTATTGCCTCTGCTCAAGTGACACGTTAAACGACGTCTATTCATATTTACATAAAGCACAAAATATGAATATGATTGCTCACATGGCCTGTCAATCAAACTCTCTTCACTAAAGATCAATTAACATATTTACGCTCCTCTTGTGCACACACTGCACGTGCTACATACAATACACTAACCTATGTATCTATTTTGTCACCTATCCTTTAAAATATAAAGGTAATGATGTTTAATCAAAGAGAAAAAACACTGAAGCAATAAACAATTACAAATATACCTTTCAAACATCTAAATACTAAGAATTTATTACATTAACTAATAACAGTATTAAAATAATAATATTAATCGCAACACCAAACGTCCTATAAACAGATTATAGCCACTTATTTCATCTTCTAATCAATACGATGACCGAGTGAATCATGCAAATCGAGTACTGAAATAAAACGTTACCTTTTAAACATTTATTTACAAAATACAACCACAAAACAAACAAACAGAGAAACAACAACTTATACTGTCATAAAACGATCATCGATGACAAACATTAATGCATGGATGATTAAGATTACAGACAGAGCAACCACACCATGTGCTTACCTGCTTACCGTAAAAGACAAAATGGTGTCCTTTCCTGACAAAACGGAAACGCGTTCTCTCTTGGAATAAATCGCGCGCGCGCCCTCTAGTGTATGGAATAATAAAAACACATTATAATTACATTGAAATCTAAAAATGTTATTAGAAAGAGAACAAGCATTTTGTTACCAATTATTTTAAATTAAACTAATAATACATTTCAAATGAATAATATAGTTCTTTTCAGTTATTTTTAAATATATTTATTAAAAATATCTACAGCAAAATGTGTGTCTATGTGCATTTAAAACCTTCTTACAATAGCTATTGTTCTTAAATATTTAATAACTTTTTGAACAGCTCATCCAATCTGAATGCTGTAAAAAGTACCGCAAAGCTGAGATTTGTCACCTTAGTCTCATTCAGAGGCTCCGTAGTGAACGTGATTACGTCATCACATTTTGATCGCATTGATTCGTCAGAGGAAACCAATGCATTTTGTCCCTCTCAGCCAATCAGGGACGACTGTTGACGCTTAGTCCCACCCCCGTGCCCAGATTGATTCAAACTGTCATCTATTCAACCAATAAACAGAGCTTTTGGACTTTTGAACCACCAATTAGCATGTTTCTTTGGAAATTTGAACAAACTCATAGTGAAACTAAAGTACGTTGTGCCTGCATGAAAACAAACACAAAATAACACACGTGCATGACAGCACTCTCTGAAAAGGCACAGAAAAACACAAGACAGAGCACTTTGACACAAAACAAAATAAAAACAAGGATGAAACAGCGGTTTATGTGGGATAACGCGCTGGAATTTATGTTTTCAAGTGTCTATGCGCTGTCCGATAAAACGCGAATACAGGCTGCACATCGATCCATTAGACTGTAATATTATGGTAATTCTTCTTATATAGTTTATACACTTGCACATTTTTTTTTTCTCTAGCACTCTATATATTTCTCTCTCATTTTGTGTGTAGTTTGTGAATCATTTGCACTGTTTGTATATTTGTTGCACAAGACCATTTGTGCAGTTGTTTTCACTACTTGCTGCACTATTTGCATTTGTTGTTCATACTCTGATTGAAAATATATTTCTTTAAAAAAAAAAAACCTCACTTTTTTTTTTAAATTGTGTTTTGTTATTACATAATACTGTTTCCATTGACTTTACTTAAAACATCTATATTGTCAATAAACTAAATATACCTCTTTTTCACTGAAAAGCACCTAAAACAATATTGTAATAAATGCCTATAACTTGCCTGGGGAATCTTATATGTAGATAAAATTTTATTTTAAAGTGTAAAACACACAAATACAACTTTCTAAAGAAAAGAAAAAAATCCAAACTTCATGAATTGTTGCTTGCAATTTTCTTACAATTTTGGAAATTCATTAGTTCTTAGAGAAGACAAAAGGAAAATTGGGAATTCAAATTAGCTAGACTGAAACTTCAAGTTCTCCTGTTTACAATGATATATAACACTGGATGCTGACTGCTAGAATAGGTCTGAAAAAACAAAAAAAGTGAAGGCGTGTCAGGTGCCCAGAAAATGTTCTAGGTCTTCAAGGGTTAAATAATATTCTAAGCATATTCTCCATGTCGTATGCTGCTAAAACGTACACTTCGGATCAGTCTAGACCCCATCAGCAATTATAGGCATCAAAATTGTTGGTCCAAGGTTTTTAACCCAAAAATCGATACAAATCAGTGCACTACAATTATCTCTATATGTAAATACTTTTCAAAGAAATGTTGCAGTTTTGCATTTGAACACTTATAAAAAGGTCATTTAAAAATATAACCTTTATATAATGTACCCAAAAGCTTATCAATCCTAAAAGAAACCTGAAAACTTCACAAAACTAAAAAGTTAAATCATGCATCAAATGATCCTGAACAAGAAACTCCATGAAATTGCAATTATAACCACTAGATAGCAGCACAAGACAACTAATGTGCTAATTCAAATTGGCATAACTGTGCTTTGCATTGATTATGCGGTTTAATTCATATGTAGATATCCAACATCAAATCACTGTTAAAACATTTCAAATCACACTGAATCAAACTTTAACACTTCGTTCATGAAGATATATCATTTTTTACAATTATGGAAGATAATGATTGAAACCTAAAAATGACATATAAACTCTTAAAAAGACTAGACATTTAGTAAACATTTTGTCAGTTAGCATATATTACACAAAACAATGTGCAACAATGTCTGTGCATGTGTCTCTACGTATAATCAGACTTAATGAGCATTAATATAATACTTTAATCATATAATTTCTGTTAATGACTGTTTGTCAATGTATTCTCCATCATGGATATGTTTTAGTCTCAGCCTCATATTTTGGTTTGGACTACAACCTAAAGCCATAGCACCTCAAAGGCCTTATATGCTCGAACCCCGGTAATTGCTGCTTGCAGCTATATTTAGGGGTTCGAGCACGCAGTGCTGAAACCCTATTGTAATTGTTAGGATTTTTTTTATTATTATTATTATTCTTCCCTAAAACTGATCGTGCAGCCCAAACCGTAAGGCCTAGAGAGCTGAAACTTGGTCAGAAGGTAGTAGTCCTCCTCGCTACTCAGGCGCAAAGAACCGGCCCAATCGGCCTAAAGGTGGCGCTACAGCGCAAAAAACTAACTTTTTTTACATTTTTGGCCCTAGCTCGTACATTTTTTGTCGTAGACTCAAAAAATTTACATCGTTGCGATCCTTGGGTCAATACGCACAAAAGTGCACTGGCGCAGATTTTTCGTACGAAGCCCGGTTTTTCCGCAAAATGGCCGAATGTCCGAAACCTACTTTTGCGAACTAGTCCTAGGTTTTTCGCCCGATCGGAACCAAACCAGTGCAGAAATGTTCTCTGGACACTGAATATCAATAATTATCAAAAAAAAGTTGAAATTTTGACTCACGGTCGAATAGGAATGCCAAAACGTTCTATGCTAACGTTAGCAAATTCTTACATTTGGCTATAACTTTAGAATGGAATGAGATATTGACACCAAACTCGGTACACATGTGTATAAGCTCAATCTTTGGTCAAATAACAAAAATTGCACAGCTCTGCCACTTGGTGGCGCAATAAGCCTGAAAAAACATAAAAATGACTATAACTATGCACTCGTTGGTCCAATCGACCTGAAAATTGGTATGCAGTGTCTCTGTCCAATGTGCCATAAGGGTATATGAGAACATTTGCATATCTCAAAAAAACATGGCCACCATCGACCAATGAAGTTTGAGGAGCCATTAGACAAGGTTAACGGAGGCCGATCGGAACGAAACTCACTGGGCCTGTTCGACTCAAGGCCCTAAAGGTCTGTAAGAATTTTGAAAGAAATCGGCCACTAGTTGGCGCTAACGAGTTTTTTGCCTCTGTAATCACGTGGTGTTTCACACATCCACACAATATGCATATCATTTGATAGATCTCCTCATGATGAACAACTTTGCCTCAAGAACCATTGTTGTCAATCAAATCGCTCATTAAATATTCACAAATATGTGAAAAACCTACTTTTGCGAACTAGTCCTAGGTTTTTCGCTCAATCTCGATCAAACCACTGCAGTAATATTCTGTGGACTCTCTAGATCAATAAATATCAAAAAAATGTGGAATTTTGTCCTTTGGGTAGCTATAACGGGGTCATTTAGAAAAGGGGCGTGGCCACATATACCCAAAAGCCTATCAAACCTAAACAAAAACTCAAAACTTTACAAAAGTTGGAGAAAACATGTGTCAGATGACTCTTAACAAGCATGTAAAATTTCATGGAGATGGGACCATAGGTGGCGCTATGACAGTTAAAAAGGCTTCAACAACACGAAATTTCAAAAGTAAATTGCCTTAAATTGCTATAACATGCTCATATAATCACAGAAACACTAGAACTTCATACCATATGATAGATCTGCTCATGCTGAGCAACTTTGCCTCAAGAACCATTGCTGTCAATCAAGTCGTTTATTACATATTCACAAATATGTGAAAAACCCACTTTTGCGAACTAGTCCTAGGTTATTCACTCGATCTCGATCAAACCACTGCAGCACAGTTCTCCAGACTCCCTAGATCAATAATTATGAAAAAAAAGTTAAACTTTTGACTCACAGTCGCAAAGGGGCGCCAAAACGTTCAAAAGAGGCGGGGCCACTTTTAGTAAAAAGGCTATAACTTTGGAACAGAATGACATATCATCACCAAACTCAGAACACTTATGTAAAAGCTCAGCCTTTGGTCAAATCCAAAAAATTGCGGAGCTTGACCACTTGGGGGCGCTATAATAGAGAAAAAATATAAAAATGGCTATAACGTCGCAACCGTCAGTCCAATCAACCTGAAAAATGGTATGCAGTGTCTCTGTCCAATGTGCCATAAGGGTCTATGAGAACATTGGCGTATCTCAAAAAACATGGCCGCCATCGACCTATGAATTTTGAGCACCTATTAGACAAGGTTAACTGAGGCCGATCGGAACAAAACTCACTGGGCATGTTTGACTCATGGTCCTAAAGGTCTGTAAGAATTTTAAAAGAAATCGGCCACTAGTTGGCGCTAACGAGTTTTTTGCCTCTGTAATCACGTGGTGTTTCACACATCCACACAATATGCATATCACTTGATAGATCTCCTCATGATGAACAACTTTGCCTCAAGAACCATTGCTGTCAATCAAACCGTTCATTAATTATTCACAAATATGTGAAAAACCTACTTTTGCGAACTAGTCCTAGGTTTTTCACTCAATCTCGATCAAACCACTGCAGTAATGTTCTCTGGACTCTCTAGATAATAATTATCAAAAACATGTTGAATTTTGTCCTTTGGTTAGCTATAACGGGGTCATTTAGAAAAGGGGAGTGGCCACATATATCCAAAAGCCTATAAAACCTAAACAAAAACTCAAAACGTTATGAAAATTGGAGAAATCATGTGTCAGATGATTCTTAACAAGCATGCAAAGTTTCATGGAGATCGGAGCATAGGTGGCGCTATAAGTTAAAAAGGCTTTAAAAACAAGATTTCTATGGTAAATGGCCTCAAATTGTTAAAAATGCTCATCTATTCACACAAACACTAGATCTTACACTTCTGTCTGTATGATATATCACCTCATTCTGAACAAATTTGCATACCACCTCAAAGGCCTTAAATGCTCGAACCCCGGTAATTGCTGCTTGCAGCTATATTTTATTATTATTATTATTATTATTCTTCCCTAGAACTGATCGTGCAGCCCAAACCGTAAGGCCTAGAGAGCTGAAACTTTGTCAGAAGGTAGTAGTCCTCCTCGCTACTCAGGCGCAAAGAACCGGCCCAATCGGCCTAAAGGTGGCGCTACAGCGCAAAAAACTAACTTTTTTTACATTTTTGGCCCTAGCTCGTACAATTTTTGTCGTAGACTCAAAAACTTTACATCGTTGCAATCCTTGGGTCAGTACGCACAAAAGTGCACTGGCGCAGATTTT
>VONZ01000344.1:722500-737791 GCA_012976165.1 Labeo catla
AGAAATGTCTAGGCTGTAAACAAACCACACGTCTTCCATGCTACCCGTAAGCAGCGTTCATGTATGTTCCGGTGGCTTATTTTAAAAGGATATCCGTCCCTCATGAAAACGCCCTTTGAACCCCAACCGTCCCCATCTCGTCTCGATACGCTTGTCCATTACCCCCCGCTCTTCTCGCTCGAAAACCGGTCCTGAAGGTCTTCCTGTCCCTCCGCTAACCAGAGGCGACATTCCCAAAGCAGCGTGTGTTTGGAACGGATCCCCAGGCTTTTTCCAGATTGGTGTTTGCGGGCCTCGGCGGGGTGGCGATGGGGGCAGTTCTCTGTTGCTCTTGAGCTGGAGAGAGGGCAATTGGGCTTCTGAGGATGTTGACTCCACAGATATGGGTCATGAGAGGATTTGCCAGAGATCAGGGGGGCGGAGGGGGGTAAACACGGCTGTTGTGGTGGGACTTTATTGGAGTCATTGAGTTTGTTGTGCTTCAGTAACATTAGGAGGCCTCGCATAGTCTTGTGTTGGAGGCATTGTTGCATTTAAACGCAGCCAGACGGAGAGCAACAGACTGAAGTACTTTTAACTTGACACAACATTATAAACATGTGGTAGTCGTGGTGTGAGACACTTACAAAAGGCCATTTGTCTCACATAGACAAACATAGACTATACTGCACCTCATTCTGGCCATGAACTTTCCAGTTAGACAGGAACAGATTGGCTGACTGACATGTAAAGCAGCTATCTATGGTTTGTTTTGGTTTTAGGTGTTGTTTAGGGGTGGGTTTATCTGAAATAGATCTGGATATCGAATTAAAGGGATAGTTCACCTAAAAATAAAAATTCTGTTATTAATTACTCACCCTCTTGTCGTTCCAAACCTGTGAAACCTTAATTTATCTTTGGAACACAACTTAAGATATTAAGGGGTTCAAGCATGTAACGCTTAAACCTTATTGTAATTGACCCTTCACAAAAACTCAATGACACATGAACGGATTGTCTTTGCTTCTTTACTTAAAGCACGAAAATACATGAATGGACATTAGGAGAACGTATTTTATGTCAACCGTAGCAAGATGTAAATATGTACTAGTACGAACTAGCTAGTATTAGGTTTTTCATCTGTTTGGAACCAAACCAGTCCAGGACGAATCTCTGGAGAGTGAATATCAGTAATTATAAAAAAAAGTTGAACTTCCACTTTTAGTAAAATGTCTATAACTCCTGAACGGAATGAGATACCTTCGCCAAACTCAGAACACTTATGTAAGAGCTCAATCTGAAGACACAGGGGGAGCTTGGGCACTTGGTGGTGCTATTACAGAAAAAAATGGCTATAACTGCAGAACCATTTGTCCTTTTAACATGAAAATTGATGTGTACATCTTTGGTCCAAAGTGCCACATGTGTCTATAAGGACATTTGCGTAACTCAAAAACATGGCCACCATTGGCCGAATTTTGAGCACCTGTTAAACATGGGTAACAGAAGCCAATCATAACAAAACTCGGTGGGCCTGTTCGATGCACGGCCCCAAAAGTCTGAAAGAAATTTGAAATAAAATCAGACACTGGGGGGCGATACTGCATTTTCCAAGGGCGTAAATGATTGTACGCTGTGTGGTTTTCCGCACACATTTTCGCAAAACTCAAAACATTTATGTTAGCGCTCAATCTGAGGTCACAGAGAAAAAAAATGCTGAGCTTGGCCACTTGGTGGTGCTATTTGGGGGAAAAAACATAAAAATTGCTGTAACTGCGCAGCCATTTGTCCTTTCAGCATGAAAATTGGTTTGCATGGTCTTGGTCCGAAGTGCCACAAGTGTCTATAAGGACATTTGTGTATCTCAAAAAACATGGCTGCCATTGACCAATGAATTTGATCACCTGTTAGTCAAGGTTAATGGAGGCTAATCGAAATGAAACTCGGTGGGCCTGTTTGACTCACAGCTCCAAAGGTCTGAGAGAAATTTGAAATAAATAAATCAGCCACTTGATATCACATTTGATATCACATTTTTCAACGGCGTAAACCAGTGGTCTCAAACTCAATTCCTGGAGGGCCACAGTTCTGCAGAGTTTAGCTCCAGCCAGCTCCAGATCACACCTGCTTAAGTTTCTAGCAATCCTGAAGACCTTGATTAGCTGGATCAGGTGTGTTTGATTAGGGTTGGAGCTAAACTGTGCAGAGCTGTGGCCTTCCAGGAACTGAGTTTGAGACCAGTGGCATAAACAATTGTATGTTGCTTGGTTTTTTGTACATACACAAGATATTTGCATCATATGATAGAACTCCTCATTCCGGACAACTTTGCCTCTAGAACCACTGCTGTCAATCAAATCATTTGGTAAATGATTGAGAAGATGTCAAAAACCTACTTTTGCATATCAGTCCTATAGGTTTTTTGCTCAGTCTGGAAAAAAAAACACTGCAGTACAATTCTCTAAACACTCTAGGTCAATAATTATCAAAAAATGTTGAAAAATCACCCTTTTGGAGGCTATAACGGGGTGGTTTAGAAAAGGGGCCTGTCCAAATTGACCCAAAATCCCATAAAGCCTAAAGGAAAACTGTTAATCGCTGCTTGCAGCTATATTTTTGATATATATTTTAATATATATTTCAAATATACCTGATGAACGTCATAAGACTGAAACGTTGTAAATAAAACTTTTTGATACTTTTGTAAGTATTGGTATTGTGCAGGATTTTTCTTAGTTTTTTGGGTTAGACCGTTGTTGGTCTTTGTCTCCTACACATCTACCCATTGTCTTCAGGTGTGCGAGGATCGAATGTTAATAGCTATATTTTTAAAGAATTCCGAGAGCTTTCTGACTTTCTGACAGACAGCAATGCTACTGAAACGTATAAGGCTCAGAAAGGTAGTAAGGACATTGATAAAACAGTCCATGTGACATCAGTGGTTCAACCTTAATTTTATGAAGCTACAAGAATATGTTTGGGCAAGCTTTTGTGAGAATCTTTACTTGAACGTTATTGCAGTCACTCACAGAGATGGCAGAGCTCATTTTCACAGAGGTGTAAATACACGTGATGAATTACAGTGAAATAAATAGTAAATGTTGATATTATTTAGGGACGTTTAAATGAGTAGATCTTAAAAGCACACAGAGAGGCCATTCTGTTGAGGCCAAGATCCCTGACATTAACCTGGTGAATGGCAGCATAGCAGTGCAGCTTTACCAGACTAATGAGTGTAGGCAACAGACAGAATTGAATTAAACTCTTTTATTTCCAATATGCACTCATCCATGGCTCTTTTATTTCATCAGTGTAAAGTAAAGTTAGTCTTTAGGACCTTGACGGATTTGATTTCCAATATGTGACTCTGTGAATTTGCCTCTGTTTCTTTGACAGATTTGATTTACACTATGTGACTCAGTGTGTTTGCTCAGTCAAGCGTCATGCTTAAACTACATATCAGTCATTTATATAACACGTTTCATTTGAGTATGAATGGCAGTTGAATAAAGCTTAATAAATGAAGCAAACTAAGTTACTGCGCCTATGAACACCATCATTTTACCCCACCCGCAGTGCTGTAATGCCAGTCTAGTGTGAAATTCCTGAGGCATTTATTGGTGGATCTGATGTTAAAAAAACATCCAATTAAAGATAAATGCTTAAATATCAGAAAAATATAGGTAAAACGAATAAGTCGTCAATGTATACTTCTTTTTAAAATTCTAATTTGTAAAATGAGCTTTCATGTTCACATTTTTTTACGCTGTTGTCTGACATATATGTTAAAGGGGAAGTTCACTTTTAATTAATTTACAAATAATTTACTCACCCCCTTGTCATCCAAGATGTTCATGTGTTTCTTTCTTCAGTTTAAAGAAATTGTGTTTTTTGAGGAAAACATTTCAGGATTTCACTCCATATAGTGGACTTCTATGGTGCCCCCAAGTTTGAACTACCAAAATGCAGTTTAAATGCAGCCTCAAAGTGCTCTAAATGATCCCAGCCGAGGAAGAAGGGTCTAATCAGTAATTTTCTAAACAAGGGGGTGAGTACGTCCTACGTCAGTACGTCCTGGAACACCACTCTCTCATGAACGCGTATACGACAGTTAGCAAAAGCTAGAGATTACAGTTTATTACATTTTAAATATGGATATTTTTCTAACAACAATGCACTGATTCACTTCATTAATTTATTAATTTATTTATTAATCCCCGGAGCCATGTGGAGCTCTTTTTATAATGGATGGATGCACTTTTTTGGGCTTAAAAATCTCAACACCGATTCACTGCCCTTATAAAGCTTGAAAGAGCAGGATATTTATTTAATATAACTCAATTCATCTGAAAGGTGAAAGACATATACACATGAGAAATCATAATTTTCATTTTTTTTGGTGAACTATCCCTTTAACAGAAAAAAAAAAATCAGATCTGATCACATTAATGTGCAGTTTTAACAGTCTGTGTAAAAACATATTGTAAAAACAGATCATATCATATTTTAAGTGCTTTTTTGTGCAGCTGGCATCAGAATGGACTGTGGCTGGCCCTTTTGCAAGACTGAGACACAATGAAGGCCATAAATCCATATGTAAACATGCCATGTTTAGCTTCCTCCATTTATACAATGATATTTTAAAGTCCATGACCTTTTGGTAATCTTAAAATATTCTAGGTCTTTCGCTAATTTGTAATGTCTGTAGGTAATGAGAGGAAGTGAATGTTTACAGAGTCACTTGAGGACAACTCGTGCACCGTCAGCCCTCAGCAGTTTTTCCACTGTGTAAGGCTTTTAATATGAGCAGTTACACGTCTGCCGAGTGAGAGCGGACCATCGTTGCGGCCGCTAACAGCATGTGCCAATCAGCTTCAGCAGATCTGTCACTTCTGAAATGCCACTTTCTCTTTTCCACCACCTCCTTTCGGCTTTCTCTCACTGTTCTCTCTCTCTATCCCACTCACTCACTTCAACGCTGACTCATTTTCTCACAGAGGCTTCGTGTCTCAAAAAAAAAAAAAAAAACAACAACGCTGAACTGAAGTGAACTCCCTCTTTATTACTTTTCTCCGTGCTTCACCCCCTCCCTCGCTCCTTCTCACTCTCGTTCTATCCAAACCATAGAGTTGGCGAGGGTTTCCAAAACAACAGCTGGATCAAAGTCATCCAGGGCAGGGTGGGAGTGGAGTCAGATAAGGATAAATGGGTAAATAGAGAATATATAAAGGACAGGCACAGTCTGACCTTACATATATTTGAACATGAGGTGAACATTTCTGCAAATTAACAGATACAGTCATATAAACAATCACCTCTATTCTCTCTAGCTTTCCCTTGGGTTTAGTAAGATTTTTTTAATGTTTTTGACAGAAAAAGGCTGCATTTGATTAAAAATACAGTAAAAAGAGTAAAATAGTGAAATATTACAATTTAAACCAACTGTTTTCTAATTTTATACTACAGGCAGTAGAATGCTTGAATATGATTGGCTGATGAACGTTCTAAAGGTATGCATTATTTTCAGGGAAAGGGTTGCCAGGTTTTCACAACAAAACCTGCCCCATTGCTATTCAAAACTAGCCCAAAATTAGCCCAAAGGCATTCTGAGAGGGTTCCCTGTTAAAAATCGCGTTCTGGGGGGTAAAATACACGTTTTTTGACTGGGTTCCCCTGGTAAAATGAGCATTCCAGGGGATAAATATTACGTTATCGGGGTCGCTTTAACCCGCGGCAACAGTGATAAAGTCAGTGTTGCCAAGTCTGCGGTTTTACCCTGGAATTGGGCTACTTTCATACTGTTGCCATTGGTTGTTGATTTTTCATTTCCGCAAGTTGAAGCGACCCCAATAATGTTAATGTTAATATTTACCCCCTGGAATGCTAATTTTACCAGAGGAACCCCACCACTAGGGTGACCACCTGTCCCGCTTTGCGTTGTACCGCACAGCATTTTCACCCCTTGTCCCGCATGTTGCATATTGAGAAAATGTCCCGTATTTTCATGTCTGTTGGTTTTTAATGATCATATTAAGAAAACGTCCATGCGTTCTTTTGCCTTTTTAAGAAAGCTTTATATTTCTTCTTTTTGCGGCATAGTTTCTGCACAAAGGATTTGCGGACCTCATTAAGTGATCTAGAACCACTGACGAAAAATGTTCGAGCACACACAGAAAAACAAGATATCCTCCATTCATTTTAACCAATTAAAAAAAAAATTAGATGCAGCTTTCAGACACGACTTGGCGGTTTCTATAGCGTTGTTTTAATGACAAATGTCTGCAGCGCATTATTGTAACGTATCAAAATGCGCAAGCACCAATCTCTTCTCTGGCAGGTGGATTCTCTTCACTCTCATAAAAAAGACGTGCTTTCTCTCGTTTGCCTGTGCGCGCTCATAAACACAGATCAGCGCATATGACAATGGATGTAATCAGTATTTACATAGCATAACAGTAGAAAATGTATCAGTCTCACATGTGTCCCGCATTGTCCCGCAAAATCACAACTATGTCCCGCAACAGCCCTATTGCCAGGTGGTCACCCTACCCACCACAAAACGTGTATTTTACCCCCTGGAACGCGATTGGGCTACTTTTGGGTTAGTTTTAAGTAGCAATTGGGCGGGTTTTGTTGTGAAAACCTGGCAACCCTGGTTAAAGTAGCCCAATTCCGTTGTAAAACCGCGGACTTGGCAACACTAGGAAACGCGCGGCGAACGTAGTTCCAGTCAGCTCTTGACCGCAGTACATCTCTATATCACTTCGCCACATGACACTGGCCAAATAAATAAATACAGTAAACAACAGGATAAAAAAGACCATGGTTGTGCCACAGAATTACGTTGCATTGTGAACGGAAATCACGTACTCTATTTTTCCCACTCTCTGTCCTTTACAGACGTACACACATGCAGTTTGCACACATGTTAGCATACGCGCTAATGGATTAACAACTTAAAAACTGCATGACATTTCTCACAAGCGAGTTAACAACGGCGCTGTTCCTGAAGAAAATGAACTTAAAGTTTCACTATTAGTAGAGACACTGCTGCCGATCACCTTTGAGAGACGCACAGACTCGGTGAGGTAACGTTAATTCACGAGCTAATTAACACTCTCTCTCTCTCGCTCTCTCTCGATGTCTTCAGGTGTGGTAACGTTAACTATAGTATAAGCGGAATAATTGACTTTGGTCCGTTGAATCCTTAGACAATTATGCACACCCGAGGTGGTGATGCGGCCACGAGGCAAAGCGGCCCAGCCAACATTTGTATGTGGGGCCCATATGGGTATGAACTGGGCTGAAAAATGGGCCCCATATAGGATTGTCCGCGGGTTCCGTAATGGCCCCATGTTAACTGCCCACATGGATTTCATATAGGATTGAACTTGTCACAAAGTGGGACCCAACTGGGCAACATGCACAAGACCCATCTTGGTCCCAGCTTTAACCCAGCTAACATTTAATTGTGGGGCCCATGTGGGTTTGACATGGGCTGAAAAATGGGCTCTATATGGGATTGTCCGTGGGTTTCATAATGGCCCCATGCCAATTGCCCACATGGATTCCATATGGGACTGCACTTGCCACTTGGTGGGACCCAACTGGGAAACATTTGCAGGACCCATCTAGGTCCCAGCTTTAACCCAGCTAATATTTGATTGTGGGGCCCATGTGGGTTTGACATGGGCTGAAAAATGGGCTCTATATGGGATTGTCCGTGGGTTCCATAATGGCCCCATGCCAATTGCCCACATGGGTTTCATGTGGGATTACACTTGCCAACAGGTGGGCCCCAACTGGGCAACATGCAAAAGACCCATCTTGGCCCCATCTTTACTACATGGGCTGAAATATGGGTTTTAAGTGGGTTTGTCCACGGGTTCCATGTTGGCCTCATGCAACATACCCATGTGGGTTTTATGCAGGATTTACCTGGGCTTTAGGTGGGGCCCATCTAGGGATAACATGCAAAACCCATATGGGTTCCATTTAAATATGGGTTTTACATGGGTTTGTCCACGGGTTCCATGTTGGCCCCATGCAACTTATCCAATGTGGGTTTTATGTAGGATTTCACTGGGCATTAGGTGGGGCCCATCTAGGGAACATATGCAAAACCCATCTGGGTTCCATCTAAATATGGGTTTTACATGGGTTTGTCCACGGGTTTCATGTTGGCCCCATGCAATTTACCAGTGTGGGTTTTATGCAGGATTTACCTGGGTTTAAGGTGGGGCCCAACTATGAAACATACACAAAACCTACCTAGGTCCCATCTTCAAACTCTATGTGGGAACTACATGGGATAAAGTATGGTTTGCAAGTGGGATTAAAAAAAAAGTTTTAAAGTTTTAAAGCATTAGCATTCAGCAGTACACAGTGAGATTGAAATCTTTTCAAATCTCAATTTTATTGAAACTACTCATCATATTCTATATTCTGATACCTAACTGTTAAAATCATTTAATTGGTAAAGTTAACAAACTGAAAGCTTTGAACATTTGCACATAGAAAACAGAGACAGTAAGAAACAGCAGCAGCAACTATACATTTTTCAGTACTGCTTACACTGCAGACAGACATTTGTGCATTCTAGACCCCCTCAGTCCTCCTCTGTCTCTTGTCCCAGTAAACCATTTTGAGAGTTCCCTCTCAGATTCTTGCTGGTTGATCTTTGACATCAGTGCAGTCTTCTTAACAGCCTCTGCAAAACAAATATATATACAAATATATTTAAAATTAGTAAATTTTAAAATTTTGTCAGGAAGATGAGGTATGAAGATGCTTTTGTTTTTGTCAACTATTCCTTTAAGAGTCTCAGTTTTAATAACTTAAATTAGAGCTGCATGATTCTGGATATATAGAGAATTCAAATTTTTTTTAGTTTCAAACAGACATCAAGATTCTGAACATCAAACTAAAAATGAAGTGTAATTTACTAGAAGTTCTGACAAAATACTATGACTGCAGTCTATTTAAAATGTTTAATCTTGAATGATTTAAAAAAAAAAGTCTGAATTAATGATTCAATGACTCATGAATACATGTTGTTTCATTACTGGATGAATCTGTGTTTTTTAATGAATCTCTTGAATGATTCAATGACAAATACATGTGTTTAACAGTCACTTGTCAGCACCTACTGGTGTAATATCACTGATATAATCTTTATCTGAATTGTCAACTTTGTTTCAAATGATTTGCTCTATTTTGATAGCTACTGTAGACATCAGTGATTATATCCAAACTAAACTTTTATCCCAGTACTTCTTCAATCATTTAAATAATTCTAACAGAAAAAACGATAGGTGTTGTTCAAAAAGGTTGACACTGTTTTATTCCTACACATGACAACTGCCCTCTCTTTCTGGATCAGTAGGTACATTGACATGAAGCACTGTATTGCAAAAAAGCTCCATGTAAACCACTCAATCGAAATAAAAATGCTCAAACCGATTACGATTTCAATTACTTTAGAAAGGTAGGACAAATCTTTTCTAATCCATTACAAAGGACATGTAAACACTTGATCAAATTGATAACTGAACTAGAAAAGTTTTGCGCATGTGTAATGAAGTAGAAATGACATATGATGCACAAAATGAGCTGATGTTGTTGTAATATTATATTAAAGAACATAATAAATGACTGCAATGTCAATCAAAAATTCTCTTTCTACTTATCAACTGTGAAGTGGTATAAGACAACATTGTCAAAGTGACCGTTTCAGACTCTGATTTGCAGACACCTTGTTTTAAGCATGAGAAAGGGTGTTTTTATTGCTTGGTTATATAGCAGCACAACACAAAGCTTTGTGGCTCGTAATCAGGAATCGAAAAAGATAAGATGTTAAGTTTGCTTTTTAAAACAAATTGATGGTTACACTAGTCAAAGCTTGTGTTCACATCTGTTAAGATAGTTGCCTACGTCTCCTACGATTAAAATTAATGGCTAGTGCGTTGGCTGCGACATACGTAAACCTATCAACATCCATCGCCATGACTTATCGTGAGACGAAAAAAAATTACATTTTAGTCTCATAACATTGGTTAATGAAACTGCTGTAATTTCGCAACATTGTTTTATCAACAACATCGCAAAAGTTTTGTGCAAATCCGTAATGGAAATGCACCTAGTGTACTTTCTATACTGGATCCGGCGCGGCCCGGCACGGCACAATAAATCCCAGCTGGCAAATTGATGCCTTGTTTTATTTATGATGTACTGACAAAGTTTAAAGGGGTCACTGGGTGCCCATTTTCCACAAGTTTATATGATTCTTTAGGGTCTTAATGAGAAGTCTTTAACATACTTTGGTTAAAATTTCTCAGTGGTAGTGTAAAAAAAACCCCACCCATTTTACCATCAGCCCTTTATAGAGTGAGCCATTCTGTTCCATGTTCCTTTAAACGCTAATGAGCTCTGCCACCCCGCCTCTATCTCCTGTGGGGCGACGATCAGTAATGTTTACTTTAGCCGCATTTAACCGCAAAACTTGCTAACTAGCACATTATTAAGAAAAGGCGAATTGCAAAGATGCATAAAAAACCCCCATATACTCACTTCTGCTGTAGGTGAAACTAGATTACAAATGATTCGCGTGAACATAGACGCATTTATTTAGGCTGCCGGGCACATTTCCTTCAAAAACAAAAGTAATGTTAATCCTCTGCATCTCAGATGTCGGGAGTAAATGATGAGTGCTACTATGTGCATTACTGCATCCAACAATAGAACACCTCAATTGCTCAATCGGAGATTCCCCTGCACTGGAGTCGAAACAATAATGGTGGTCGGACTGTTCTCAGCGCTCACTTGGCTCAGTTAGGGTGGGTTTAAGTTAAGACTGTCATGTCAATCAACTATCATGGAAGTGGCCTTGGTCCGTGTGACATCACACCGACAAGACACTGACAATGACCATATTTGAAAAAAGGCATATTACTTGGATTACATTGGATTTTTCCCTTAATTAAGATTTAAAAAATTCCACTGTGTAAATTTATATCATTATAGGGTGGTTGTGTACACACACTGTCAACACACATTTATGTTCAAACTTGTAAAAATAGGTTTTGCATCCGATGACGCCTTTAAATGATTTTCAATGGTCGCTTGGCCACATCTAGTGTACACAGACTTTAGCTGTCACGCCATGACAACTGTCACCTCTGTGTTAGTCATTTACGAATAAGATTAAGTGGGGTTTGGATCGAGATTATGAACTTTAATTGATTAATCGTGCAGCTCTAATTTCTGATAATATATGTGTCTCTATCTATTTATGATAATATTTGAAGAGAAACATTACACTTTTAATTCAGAATCATAACTATACATTGTATCAAAGGTATAGTTCACTCAAAAATGAAAATTGTCATCATTTATTCACCCTTATGTTGTTCCAAACGTTGGTAACTAGCCAGTTGATGGGCCCCAATGATTTCCATAATATTTTTTTCCTACTATAAAAGTTAATGGCTACTATGAACTGTTTAGTTATCAACATTCTTCAAAAAATATTTTTGTCTTCAACAGAAGAAAGAAATTCATACAGGTTTGGAAAAACATAAGGGTGATGAAGGGTAAATGATGCCAGAACTTTCATTTTGGGGTGAACGTTCCTTACCAGAAGTGAGAGTGCAATGTAGCAGATAAAGGACAATCCTCCTCAAAATTGGCAGTGATCAGCTGGGTCCTTGGTGAATCTGTAGTGGGGTGGGCCCGATGAGTCCTTAAAAAGAATAATTTCTTTTTTTACCATTCCTTTACAATCTTAAACAAAACATATTTAAATTGTACTGAAACTTGCCATTATAAGCCATTTAGGCAACATAAACAAACTGTCAGCTTTGAAACTGTTAGTTATGATCGAAACATGAACCTAATGCATAACAATACCATCAGAAAAATGTGAATCCCTAAAAAAGAAAGACAAAGAGGATTCACAAAAAAATTTACTCTTCCCGTAGATATCATAGCAAGGTAAATATAACTGTATCTTAAAACAGCTGTATCTTAAAAAAATTTGTACACCACAATTAAATCTACCATAATATAATTTTACCTGCAGTTGCATTTATCCTGATATGACACAGCTGAAGGCTGTGATGTTCTCCAGTGAATAAAATAAAGGACTGAAGATGGTGACAAGTTCTATTTCCTTTTCTTTGGGCCACCTCAGAAAAAGAAAGACAACAGGGAAAAAAGTTACTCAGATTTTCTATCACCAGTGGAGGAAATGTGTTACAAATGTACTTATAATGATTATAATCATAATTCAGGTCTGGAAACAATGGTTAAAACTGATTAACATTTTACTGTAGTCTCTGTATTGGGTGCCTGTTTTCCCTGAAAAACGTGTGCTTGATCTAAAAATGTGAACCAATATCTTATCATTAGAAGTTATCAGTATTTGAAGAGGTGAAGTAAAAATATATACTCAGAAACGGTCATCTACACAAACATACCACTCTCATACAACACTTCAACTCTCCTGTATATTCCAGTGTTTTTGAGTGTGAATTACAGTTTAATCACTTACTTCACCTATTCCAGTGCTCCTTTACTTCTCATGCGTTTGAGTTTTAAACTAAACATTAATACACACAAACACACACCAACTTCCCCTGGTGAAAAAACAGCATATGCTGGTTAGGTATGTTTTGATGCTGGTTTTTGCTGGTCATGTTGCTGTTCAAGGACCAGCATGAACCAGCAAATGACCAGCAAAAACCAGCATCAAAACATACCTACCAGCATATGTAAACACTAATTTACACTGAAATACGTGCTAATATCACCAGCGAGCTAATATGCTAATCGCGATTAACCTCTCCCTTTAATTTCCTCTCACTCATATTCATTAATTGTGGGTACAAATCATAACTTTATGATGGTTTGACTGAAAAATGTTTTGTTACCTGACATCGCCATATGTTTTCAGGATCTCACACATCCAGTCTGCCCCTTCTTCCGTGTTCACATTCCAGCTTCTGTTCTCCATTGACATCTCACAGTTCAAATTAGTTTACAATAAGAATGTAACAGGCACAATCAGGAACTGAGCGCGTAATCTTGCGGATCAGTAGCAGCACATCCCCAAACTGATTAGTATATTTTCAAACTGCACTAGTAAAAGGCGCGCGAGGCTGTCATTGGCCAGTTTGGTGAATGACAGTCACATTAACCAATCCTGATGAACGCAACAGGGGAAACAACCAATAGAAATTGTTTCAGAGTGGTAATGGAAAATAAACTTTTTTTTTAACAAACGTGTGTGTATTTAGTTTTATTTTTTTGGTCAAACAGGGTTTTCATGACAGTGTATGAATAAAAATGTAATAGTGATATGTAAAAGTCCACACAGAAGCTCACTGCTCTTTTGAGATTAAAACTGTATCTATTATAATTATTGTTACTAATGCTAATAATTAAAATTATACATATACATTTGGATTTTGAAGAGGTGTTTTGATCAAAATATGGTAAAATGCTAATAAATAAAATGTTAATAATCATAATTATTCAAAAGCCAGATATTTCTTGTTACAGACATGACATTTATTCAACATTATTTTTATTATTATTATTTTTATTTATTTATTTTTTTTTAAAGATTTTTTTGTTAAAAACAAATTTGAATGATTTAGCATTATACATTATCGATTTGTGTCAATGTTAAAACAGCAGCTGACATTATTTCAATCATATTTCATCTTTGAAGGTCGGTCATGTGCCAACTAGACTGAAAAGAAAAGTCTGTACTGTTGGTTCAAAAAGAAAACTGAACACAAAACACAATATGCTAACTGAATGAAACAGCACTTTATTCTGAACCCCTGTATCATATGCTGCAAATACGATTTCTGTATATACATTGGATTTTTCCCATCAGAAACATAAATGTCCATTCTGTCTTTCTTCTGTCTGTCCACTGACATTTGTTAAGACATTTGCTTTAAACATTACAGTGTTTACAATAACTTTTGTTAACTCTAAAATACATAAATCCACTTTACCAGCTAAATTACTATTAATAGAAATGCCATGCTACCGCACAAATGGAAGTTCAAAGACAATATTTTAAAAATGGTGAATAAGTTCAATACTGTACACACATAGATCCCAAACTCCACCTAGTACCTATATGTGTACTACCTAGGGCCCATGCAGTCAGCCTATATGGGGCTGATTATGTTTTCTCATGTCCCCTATTGGATAACCAGACATGGCACTACCTGGGGACACATTCAGCACATGATTTCTAAATTGCCTAAAATAACCAGGTGTTGGTTGTTTTCACTGTGCTGATTGATTATTGTACAACATCAAAGTACCGCAAGAGCTATGCAGAGCAGATGCTCCATCCTTTCGAATCATTCTCGCGGTACTTTGTTGTCATGCAATGATCCATTGCCGCAGCACAAGCAACCAACCTGGTTAATTTAAGCAATATAGAAATCCTGTGCAGAATATGTCCCCAGAAAGCGGCACGTTTGGTCACCCTACCACATGATGGGAAGATCACTACCCCATATGTATTTCCCCATTCACAACCCATACAGTGCTTACCCATGTGGGTACTACCTTGAGCCCATGTAGCCAACCTATAAAGGACTGATTGTGTATGCCCATGTCTGACCCATATAGTTTGGCAAGAGGGCCCTACACGTCTTTCACTGTTCAGAACCCATACAAAGATTACTTATGTGGGTACTACCTTGGGCCCATGTAGGCAGCCCATATGGGATTGATTGTGTTTACCCATGTTCTACCTATATGGTTTGACCAAGAGGGCCCCATATGTGTTTCCCCATTCAGAACCCATATAGAGGTAGCCTTTGTGGGTACTACCTTGGGCCCATGCAGGCAGCCTATATGGGACTGATTGTGTCTGCCCATTTTTTACCCATATGGTTTGACCAAGAGGGCCCCATATGTGTTTCCCCGTTCAGAACCCATATAGAGGTAGCCTTTGTGGGTACTACCTTGGGCCCATGTAGGAAGCCTATATGGGACTGATTGTGTTTGCCCATGTTTTACCCATATGGTTTGAGCAAGAGGGCCCCATATGTGTTTCCCCGTTCAGAACCCATATAGAGGTAGCCTTTGTGGGTACTACCTTGGGCCCATGCAGGCAGCCTATATGAGACTAATTGTGTTTGCCCATGTTTTACCCATATGGTTTGACCAAGAGGGCCCCATATGGGTTTCCCCAATCAGAACCCATATAGAGGTAGCCTTTGTGGGTACTACCTTGGGCCAGTGTAGGCAGCCTATATGAGACTAATTGTGTTTGCCCAT